>BEHA01050434.1:380202-452107 GCA_002897215.1 Eschscholzia californica subsp. californica
GTCTTTGCCATTGGCACTCCAGCACTCTAGGGACATGGAACAAGAAGTCCACATCCCAGGCAGCAGCAGCACTTCTATTCCTAAAGTTGTCAACAACCTTGCATTGAAATGAAGAGACTTTAATTCTTACAAAATAACCTCCTTGCTCAGAGGTTGTTCATTATGCAACCTTCTATTTCTTTCCCACAAACATGATATATGAATCCATTAAAGGCTAACTTGCCCAAAACAGCAAACCCATCCTTGCCCTGAAACATGGAAGAGCACCACCTCACCTCCTCAGCCCAAGGCCTAGTGATAACCTTCACAATGCCTAGCAAATTCAAACTACTTGCCCATATGAATTGGGAAAAAGAGCAGAGACAAAATAAATGCTGCTCATCCTCACTGTCTTGGCCACAAAGCAAACATGCAGGATCCACCTCTATGCCCCAAAACAGCAGCTTACATTTGGTTTTTAACCCCCCTTTGATAGCTAACCAAGAGATGAAGCTCTGCCTAGGAATATTATGAGAAAACCACACCAAGGAGCTCCAATACACATTAGCAGAAACCCTCCTCAGTCCTTCAAAAGTGGCTTTCAGGGAGAAGACCCCAGATTCACCAGCAGTCCAAACCTTCATATCCTCAAACCCCTCATCAATAGAGACATTACCAATACTAGCTACAACAGGCTCTAAAAAAGTAATAGCCTCCCAAGGAAAAACCCAAGCCCCATTAGAGATACAAGAACTCACCTTAGCATCAATATGAAGTCTGCTGCTATGCCAAAATCTATTGGAAAACAAGTCAAACAATAGACCTAGAGGATGCCAATTATCCTTCCAAACCTAGTAGAATGCCCATTTCCAATAATGTGAACAGCAAAAAGAAGTCCATACTGTCTAACTTGTAGCACTCTCCTCCAAACCCAAGAAGAAGAAGTAGGAACCTTCATTAGCCAAAAATCCTTCTTCTTGATAAGATTAGCTTGCACCCATTCAACCCACAAAGTGTTTTTACCAATGAATAGGTCCCATACAAGCCTCAAACAGCAAGCAATGTTGAGCACATCAAGGCTTCTGAATCCCAGCCCCCCCTCAGCCATAGGGAAACAAACCTTACTCCAGCCAATGGCAGCTCTTTTGACAACATCCCCAGCACCAGACCAAAGAAATCTATTAAACAAAGCATCTAATTCTCTGAGCACTCTCTTAGGGAGAACAAATACACTGAGCCAATAAAAGACCATACTCTGCAAAATGGATTTAATAATAACAACTCTACCAGCATAAGATAAGAACTTAGTCTTCCAAGATTTTATCCTTATCCTGACTCTATCCAAGAGAGCAATGCAATCAGAATAAGTGAGCCTGGAAGAAATCAAAGGCACACCTAGGTATCTAACAGGCAAAGCTCCACAATCAAACCCCAAACAACCCTTAATCTGACTAAGAATAGGAGAAGACACTCCAGCAACAAACATAGAACTCTTAGTCCTATTGACTTGTAACCCAGTACAAATATAAAACTTATCAAGAGTCTCCTTAAGAGCCCAAGCAGAGTTTAGACCACCTCTAGCAAATACTAACAAATCATCAGCAAAAGCTAAATGGGTGATAAGAGGCTGTGTGCACTTAGGGTGCAGGCCAAATCTTCCCCCTTCCACCATCTTAACCAAAAGCACATTAAACACTTCCATGACAAGGACAAAGAGGTAAGGTGACATGGGGCAACCTTGTCTCAACCCTCTTCTGCCCTTAAAATATCCATAAGAGCTACCATTGATCATAATAGAGAATCTAGAGGTAGAGATACAAGTAAAAACCCATTGTCTAAACTTAGAAGGAAAACCCATAAGCTCCATAATCTTCATCAAGCCAGGCCACTCAATAGTGTCATAGGCCTTTTGAATATCTATTTTATAAGCACACCTAGCTGGTCCAATGGTCTTATGATAGTCCCTACACAGCTCATGAGCTAAGAGAATATTATCCTGAATGCATCTCCCAGAAATAAAAGCAGATTGACAAGGGCTAACCAGCTTAAAAACACACTCTTTCATTCTCACAATCAATATCTTAGTTATGCACTTTTAGACAATGTTGCAACAAGCAATAGGCCTAAAATCACCAACCCTAGAAGCATTAGGAGACTTAGGGACCAAGGTAACAAAGGTAGAATTCACCTCTCCCAATAGATTGGCAGAAACAAAGAATCTCCTAATAGCATCAATGAAATCATCTCCAACTATGTCCCAGCAGAGTTTAAAAAACTGAGCAGTGAATCCATCAGGCCCAGGAGCTTTATCTGCACCAATAGAAGCAAGAGCTTGTACCACCTCCTCTTTAGTAACATTCCTTATCAAGAGGTCAGCATCAAAATCCTGCAAAACAGAGTCAAACTTCATATTTGTTAGTAAATCAGGCACCTCCTCAGGGTATGCAGAGATCCCAAATATTCCTTGAAAGAACCTCACACACTCCTCAGCCACAAGGTCAGGATCAGCAACCTTCTCATTCAAGTCATTGAACAAGAAAGGAATATTATTCCTAGACCTTCTCTCTTTAAGGGAAGCATGGAAAAAGGAGGTATTGCCATCCCCCCAAAGCAATCTTCTGCACTCTAGACTTTTGTCTAATCATAGCTTCCTCCATCCTTGCCATTTTAGAAAAAGTAGCAACAACTCTTTTTTCCTCCTGCCTAGTATGCACACACAAAGGAGTAGCCTGTAGCTTAGATTGCCAGTCCTCCATAGCAGATCTAGCCTTGAGAACCTGGCTAGAGAAACCAGAAAACCTCTTCTTTTTCCATTCAGTAAGAGCAGCCTTGACACTCTTCAATTTACAAACCAGCCTAAACATAGGATTGCCAGTCACAGATATACTCCAAGCCTTATCAACCACATCAAGGAACCCCTCCTCCTCAATCCAACAATTAAAGAATTTGAAAGGCCTAGGTCCTACCTTAATACCAGAAGATAAGGAAACCACACAAGGGGAATGATCTGATACTCCATGGGGTAAGAATTCAGCCTGAGAAGTAGAAAATTCTTGAATCCACTCTATATTCACTAGAGCCCTATCAAGCTTTTCAGCACTACACTTATCCCCTTCCTGGGAATTAGTCCAAGTGAAAAAGTGGCCTGAAAATGGACAATCAAATAAAAGAGGATCATCTAAACAATCCCCAAACTCCCTCAAATCATTAGGCTTCACTGCAGCCCCTCCAACCTTCTCCTCTCCTTTCAAAATGGTGTTAAAATCCCCCAAAACCAACCAAGGGCCATTATGAGCATGTGAGACTCTTCTAAGTTCAGCCCACAACCCCCTTCTCTCAACTACAGTATTTCTAGCATAGACACAGGAAATGAAGAAAGACCCTCCATTCCTAAGCAACAACTGAGCAGTCACCACCTGATCAGTCATAGCAACCACATTCACCATCACCTGGCTAGAATCCCATATAAGCCATACTCTACCATAACTATCCCAACTATAGTTACAAGCCCAATCCCAAGTGGGCATAACCATCCTCTTAACCTTATCCTTATTAACCTCAGCAACATGAGTTTCAAGCAAAGCACAAAAAACCAAATTATTACTTCTAATAAATCTAACCACCTCCTTCCTTCTGAGAGGGTCATTCAACCCTCTCATATTCCAACATCCAACACTAATCATTTAATGATTCGAACAGGCCCCCTTCCCTTCAAGGCCAAGTTCACTTGGGCACCAGCCCCTCCTTTACCAAACAAAGCAATCTTACCTGCAACCCCTTCAGGATCCTCATTAGCTTCTACACTGGCAATAGGACCACCATCACTCCTTTGAATGCTAGGCTGCTCCTTCCCACCACCAGATATGCCCCCAACATCTGCAACACATTGCCTCTTAGAAGCATTCCCTTTGACTGCATCACCTATGCTAGCAGGGGCAACCAACCTTCTAGCACCATCCATTTGCTTATTCTTCTTGGTATTTTTAACTTCTATCCATCCCCCCTCCTCCATTTGAACATCACCAGAGCCTGCTGAAGAAGATGACTCCCCTATATGACCTTTTGCAAGAGGAACCAATGAAGGTTGCAACCCTTGAGCACAGACCATATTTAGACTAGGAGCAGAGCTCTTAGCAGGGGCCTTCCCCATAGGAGACACACCCTGAGCACGAGCATTACTATCAAACACTCCTTCCTTCTGGCCAGACCCAGCATTATCCTCAGCCATAGTAGGATCCTTCACTGTGGCATTTCCTCGAGCAGGTTGCCTACACTTCCCAACACTGTGACCAAATACACCACAATTCAAACACTTAATAGGCTTCCAAGCATACTCCACTCGAATAACAATCAGCCTCTCTCCAACCATAAATGAAAACTCTTCAGGCATAGAACTTTCCTTAGAAAATTCAATACAGACCCTAGCATACCCAGTTCGAGTCCTCCTTTCAGTAATATCATCCAACATAATAGGTTTTCCAAGATGACTAGCAATCCTTGCCAACCCTTTAGGATTCCACATAAACATAGGAACATTTCGCATACACACCCAAACAGGCAAAGAATCCATTAAATCAATATCCTCCTCCATGAACAACTCCCATGGTCGGACAATAAACAACCTCTGAGCTATGAAGAAAGGCTCCATATCAAGAATCTCAATCTGTCCTCCTCCAAGGTAAACCTAATGATATAGGCTGATTCCCCATGAACCGTAAGAATCATTTCACCCTTAGGCTTCCAACGAGCAAGAAGAACCCTACGTACCATATTGAAACCCAACCTCTGTCCAACAAATGATCCCATCAATAACTTCTCACAGTCACGAATCTCATCAGTGAAATCATCAATCAACACCTCAGAAACACCATCCTTATTAAAAGTTAGAGGAGAGAATTCCAACCTAGATCTGGTTTTCCTTTCAGTCTTAAGAAACAAACCAGCCCAACTGGAATCACCAGAAGAAGCAGTCGAAGAAGAACCAGGAACATCCGACTTCTCAGCACAAAAATCCTCGCCTGCTCCCTCCATAAGAATCGGAGGGAGCAAAAGCAACTGTTCCCCAGTCGCCAGACCAGCAAAAGAGAACTCCAAGAAGACCGGAATCCCAAAACCTTACGCCGCCGCCGCCGGAAAAAGGAATCCCATCTTAAGTAATAACGATTCCCATATATTTGGGAGTTGTTATTGGTAAAGATACTCTCTGGGTCTCTTGGGTAAAAGCTAACTTGATTGCAGGTAAGTGTTTTTGGTCCATGGAGATTCCTCAAACAGCCTCTTGGAGTTGGAGATGTATTTTGAAGTGCAGGGAGCAGAGTGCAAAGATGGCTAGAGTTTTAGTGGGTGATGGTGCTACTACTGAGTTCTGGTTTGATATATGGCTCCCCATGGGAGTTCTCTATCCTTATTTGAGCAGCTTTTTCAAAATTAATAGTAGGCTTCATAGTGCAGCTAAGGTTAGTGTTTGTATTGCTGATGGTAAGTGGGCTATTCCTCCCATGGTTCAAGGTGCTCTCATGGATATAGAGGCGAGGCTTCATGAGGTTGATGTACATGATGGCTACATGGATGAAAGAGTCTGGACTGCTGGGAAATCAGGGGTGTATACTATGAAGGAAACTTATGCTGCTCTTAGACATGTCAGTGAGGTGGTTAATTGGCATACTATTGTCTGGTTTTCACATCATATTCCTAAACATAGTTTTATCACTTGGTTGGCTATGAGGAAGGTTTTGAAGACTAAAGATAAGCTTGTCAAGTGGGGGTTTCTGTCTGATGCTACCTGTGTGATGTGTGGGAGGGGTAATGAAGATGTTCATCATCTATTTTTTGAGTGCAGCTTTTCTAAAACTGTCTGAATTGCTATCTTGAGGCTCCTTGATGCTCATAAATTTTCTATGATGGCTTGGGATCAGGAGGTGGAGTGGCTTGTGAATTTCTTTAAGGGGCAAGATATTGTGACTGTGATTGGTAAGCTTGCTTTTAATGCATTTGTCTACCATGTCTGGTTGGAAAGGAATAGGAGGATCTTTTCTAATACATCTGAACTTGGGTCAGACATTGTTAGAAGAATTGTCACTGATGTTAGGTTGAAGTGCGCCAATCTTAAAGTGAAGGCTAAGGACTGTCCTAGGAGCAGGAAGGTGGCTCTGAACTTGAATCTGAAATTTGAGTTTGCTGTGGTTAGAGTCATTTTGTGTGAATGGTTAAAACCTGACCTAGGGTATATTATGCTCAATTCAGATGGGTCCTTCTGTAAAGATTCTGCTGGTTATGGCTGTGTCTTGCGCAACCATATGGGAGATGTGATTATAGCAGCTAGAGGTTCAGTTAAGCCTGTTTCTGTATTACATCATGAGCTCCAGGGTATTCAGAAGGGGTTGTCTCTTGCAGTTAGGCATGGGATTAGTAAACTTATTGTTGCCAATGATTCTCAGGTAGCTTGTTCCCTGTTGTCTAACAGTGGTTTAGTGCCTCCTTGGCAGTCCAGGTTTCTTGTTTTGGAGATCAGGAAAGCCTTGCAACAGTTTGCTGCTTGCAGGGTAGTTCATGTGTTCAGAGAGACTAACCAAGTTGCATACCTATTGGCTAGTACTAGACCTACTCAGGATGAGGAAGAGCTTGGGCCACTTGATCTTGGGCCAGAGTTGCAAAAGCTGATTCAGGAGGAGAAGCTTGGCATTGTTAGACAAAGAGTGAGATAATCTCTGGTTTTTTCTGTTTTGGATTATGTGTATGTGGTATCAGTGGGTATGCCTGATGACCCACTTGGGTTTGTTTTAGTTTTCTTTTTGCTTCTGTGTTTCTCCTGGGTTCAGGTCCCTTAAAGCCTGCTGATTTATGCAAAAAAAAAGCTGGCGAAACCAGCTCTGGTAGTGAAAGCCAGGACCAGAGGCCTAAGGAGAAGTCCTAGTTAAACTAGCCAAGCTCAAGCGGGTGAAACCAGCTCTGGTAGCGAAAGCCACGACCAGAGGCCTAAGGAGAAGTCTTAGTTAAACTAGCCAAGCTCAAGCTGGCGAAACCAGCTCTGGTAGCGAAAGCCATGACCAGAGGACTAAGGAGAAGTCCTAGTTAAACTAGCCAAGCTCAAGCTGGCGAAACCAGCTCTGGTAGCGAAAGCCACGACCAGAGGCCTAAGGAGAAATCCTAGTTAAACTCTAGCCAAGCTCAAGTTGGCGAAACCAGCTCTGATAGCGAAAGCCACGACCAGAGGCCTAAGGAGAAGTCCTAGTTAAACTAACCAAGCTCAAGCTGGCGAAACCAACTCTGGTAGTGAAAGCCACGACCAGAGGTTTAAGGAGAAGTCCTAGCGAAACTTGCCGAGCTCAAGCTAGCAATATCAGCTCTGGTAATGAAAGCCGCGACCAGAGGTCTAGGAGGAGTCCTGGTGAAACTAGTTATGCGAAGACAACTCTGGCATAGACAACCAGGGGCAGAGCTAAAAACTCTAACACTATTCAAAAATTTTTATGCAGGGCTAATTCGGGTTCTATTTTGCAGAAGGAAATAGTAAGCTTAAGGCATGCTAGACTAGGTCTGAAATTTCATTTCTTGCAGGTGCGATCATTCGAAGCATGCATAGTAAGCCTAGGAAAACGCATTAGTAAGTTAGGTTTTGTGTTGACATTGATCTTGCAGAACCAGCGCAAGGTATCAATACCAAACTGCAACAAAGTGACCCAGAACAAGAAGATAAGGTTTTTTTTGTTCAAGGCAATTACAGAAGAAATTACAATCAAGACAACATAAAAAATATCATCAGCAGAGATTCGGTGATAATCGAAGCAGAAAAACCACTCGCCAAACACTTGGACGGAGCTCAACACCTCGTTTATTCTCCTGATTGATCGACATAGTGGCCACCCAAGAAAGAAAACCGCAGGCAGGAGCTATCTTCTAAAGAATTGGAGCTTACAATTCCAAAGGAACTTCGGCCAAAAAGACGAAGTTTGCCAAATCGGGAGTTTACTACCTCGAAAACACCCTCTCTCGAGAAAGACTCGAACCGACAACCGGGTAACTATCCCCATTGCCGGAAAAGTTGTCCCTAACTATCCCCATTGACGGAAAAATACCCCTTCAGGCAGGCAACAGGTACTAACTCCAGACAGAAGCCTCATCCTGAATCCTTTACATGAAAAGGAAGAAATCATAGAACAAAGGAAGAAACCTCTGGGATTTTTCTGATGAAGAAGCAGGTTGAGGAATCAAAACAGATATTTATTACAGAAAAGATGATCGAGGAAATGGGCAAAAAGCATTGAAGACAAAGACCGAGCGCATCTTGGAAACACGCGAGAAAATTAAAGGTTTTGGGAAACGCGCCTCATTCCCAATAACAGAGCTCCGCGTTTCCCTGTGTGACCAAGTGAGTTGTCGTGTGCAATAACCCAAAAGTCAACATTGAAAACTGTATGGGCCAAAATACGTCACCAAGAGCGCCCCTAGAAATCCATGATTAATGGGCCTAGATGGTGACCAAGCCCATGAATTAATGGCTAATGGGCTCGACCCATTTATCTTCGGGCACCCCGAAGCAACGCCAAAGTAAAGAAGCACTACCAGCCTGGAGGAAGAGGTCCGCCTCGCCTCCTTACCAGACTGAAATACGTAACCACTTCCAGCCCTGAAAGAAGAGGTCCGTCCTCACCAGCAGACCTCCCTTCGCATATCCGTTGGGAGACATTACGATTATTGAAGATCCCAAATATACCCGTTAATGGGTTACAATATTCGTATTAATGGTGACAGCCCATGCGTTACCACAATTAAAACGACAACTCATCACCGAGTGGTTAGAGGCACACGCTTAACAATTAAAAAAAACCAATAACTCATCACCGAGTAGCAGTCGATCCAAGACTCTACAAAAGGACCAAAAAGAAGATGGTACAGATCATCTGATTCCGGGCAAACACATCGAGTACAGACTCATACTATCATCGAATTCCCGACAAATACACTTGACCATCTGGTGATCACGAAGTACACCCAATACTTTCTCTTTCATACAGAGTACCATCAACTCATTTTCTCTCTCATAGAGTCCTGCCTTCCTTCTCTCACCTAGGCACTATTACGGCCTTGCATCCATATACAGGGTCTTGTCAAATACAAGACATTATCAAATACAGGCATATCTTATCAGGTGCAGGATCTTTGAGGAAACAAACACATACTTTCCCGAGAAAGTATAAGTACAAGGCTTATCAAGGGCCTGCCTACTTTCTCTCTCCTATAACCTCTAACAAGGGTTCGTCTACTTTCAAGAGGTCAGGACCTCCCCACATAACAATCAACAAGGGTTCGCTCACTTTATATCTCCTCGGGCCCAGACCCATAACATACTACCCACGTGATTAATTGCAAGGTTAGACCCTTAAAGCTTCTCATTTATTTACGATACATACCCCTGGACGAGGCAAATAATATATATCTATAAAGGGTAATACCCTTACCCTTATAGATATGAGGCATTCATTGGCGGAGCTACACCCAGACATAACAGCTAAGTCTACATCAAGAGCACTCGGGAAACTCACTGTACCTTGAAACGACAAGCTTGCCCGTGCTTCGATCAGCACACCAGCTCCGCCTCAATAAAAGTCTACGATCAAAAGCACTCGGCGTATAAGCCTTGCCTCGATCTGTAGCCCTGTTTTGCAAGCCTTGCTTGATTATTTCAGGCTTCATCAAAAGTCTACGATCGATAAGCACTCGGCTTTTAAGCCATGCCTCGGTCAGTAGCCCTACTCTACAATCCTGCCTCGATTTGAGTAGCTTTCACTAAGTCTGCGTCAAGTGCACTCGGCGTATAAGCCTTGCCTTGATTGGCAGCCCTGCATCACGTGCCTCTCCAAGAGCACTAGGTCCGCCTCGCCAGGAGCTCCGGATCTGCCTCATCAACAAATTTAGGTCAGGACTACAAGCAAACACCCTACCTTGATTGGTAGTCCTACCCCATCAGCCCGCCTCATTAAAAGTCTACGATCGAAAAAGCACTCGGCACATAAGCCTTGCCTCGGTCAGTAGCCCTACTCTACAATCCCGGCTCGGTTTGAGTAGTTACCATTAAGTCTATGTCAAGTGCATAAGCCTTGCCTTGACTGACAGTCCTGCATGTGCCTCGCCAAGAGCACTAGGTCCGCCACGCCAGGAGCTCCGGATCTTCCTCGTCAAAATTAGGTCAAGACTAGTCCTACCTCACGTCAAGTGCACTCGGCATATAAGTCTTGCCTTAACTGACAAACCCACATCACATGACTCACCGAGAGCACTAGGTCCGCCTCGCCAGAAGCTCCGGACCTGCCTCACTAAAAATTTATGTCAGGACTACTCGGCATATATCTTGCCTCGATCGGTAGTCCTGCCTCATGAGCGTGCATCATTTGAAAATTTATCTCAGGACTACCTGGTAAACATCTTGCCTGGATTTGTAGTCCTGATGAGCCCGTTTTTATGTCCTATCTTGATCGGTAGTTCACCCCATTTACATCAGGACCACCTCGATTGGTAATCATGCTTCAAGAGCCCGCCTCGATTAGAAAGTTTGCACCAAGAACACTCGACATATAAGCCATGCATTGACTAGGCAACCATGCACCGCCACGCGCATTGCCAAGAACGCTGGATCCACCAACTGAAAAGAGATCGGTATTTATTAAACCGTCCCATGGAGCATCTTTCCTCCTCGAATAATCCAATAACCGATGATGTCCAGGTACTCTTTAATTATCATAGTGTGCATCTCCCTTGTAGTTTTCAAAAAATAAAATAAACACACACATATGTATACCTGTACAGTATACGTATACATATATATATATATTAATTATATATATATGCACAACTTGGGTCCATTAAAAATTGAAAAGGGACATGAGTTGGAAATTAAGGTGGGACCCTTGGAGGCTTCGCCTTTAAAATTATCAATTCAGGTGGGAACACTTTCAATTACAATTTGGATAATTAATGGGACCTTGGGAACCTCAATTACAATTTGGACAACATAAGCATACGTGGGACCCGATGACATTTGGTTTCTTTTCCAAAACTGTGAGAAGGAATTGACTTGGAGTACTAATTTTGACATTACGTCCCGACCATGACGTCACGTCCCGACCATGACGTCACGTCTCGACTATGACGTCACGTCCCAACCTCTTCATACTACCATTGACAGTACGCTTTGATCTGTTCGGGACTTTATTTTAATTTCCCAAGTTATTTCGGCTGAAAAAATTCATCTTATTTATGGGGTCTCCTTATATATCTCCCTAGACCCGAATAATCTTCGGATTATAGATACATCTCGATTGCGTTATTTTGAAAAATCGGAAATTCCGCCCAATGCGTCTATTTTGTTAAAAATAATCTTTGCACGAGATTATTGGTTAATATTCCTTTAATCGAACATTATTGATATAATTCTACTTGAGATTAATAAAACTTCGACGGTCCGAAGAGTGTTCCGGAACAGCTTCAACCGTCAACCGGTAATTCGGGGAATCGAAGAAAATTAAAATTTCACTCGGATCACTCCAATGTGCCTCCTCCAGAGCAATCCAGATTGACTCAATAAACGCGACACTGCTCGCGGACAAGCCCCCACGGGACAGGAACTTGGCTATATATGCAGCAAGATCGAACTACGAATTGGCCATATGACTTCAAACTACTCTTTAAGTTTCCGCACTCCGTCAACTTAGAGAGTGGGGGGCAAATTGTATGAGCCAAAATACGTCACCAAAAGCGCCCCTAGAAATCCATGATTAATGGGCCTAGATGGTGACCAAGCCCATGAATTAACAGCTAATGGGCCCGACCCATTTATCTCTGGGCACCCCGAAGCAACGCCAAAGTAAAGAAGCACTACCAGCCCTGGAGGAAGAGGTCCGCCCTCGCCTCCTTACCAGGCTGAAATACGTAACCACTTCAGCCCTGAAAGAAGAGGTTCGTCCTCACCAGCAGACCTCCCTTCGCATATCCGTTGGGAGACGTTACAATTATTGAAGATCCTGAATATATCCGTTAATGGGTTACAATATCCGTATTAATGGTGACAACCCATGCGTTACCACAATTAAAACGACAACTCATCACCGAGTAGCAGTCGATCCAAGACTCTATAAAAGGACCAAAAAAAAGATGGCACAGATCATCTGATTCCGGGCAAACACATCGAGTACAGACTCAATACTATCATCGAATTCCCGACACATACACTTGATCATCTGGTGATCACGAAGTACACCCAATACTTTCTCTTTCATACAGAGTACCATCAACTCATTTTCTCTCTCATAGAGTCCTGCCTTCCTTCTCTCACCTAGGCACTATTACGGCCTTGCGGCCATATACAAGGTCTTGTCAAATACAAGACATTATCAAATACAGGCATATCTTATCAGGTGCACGATCTTTGAGGAAACAAACACATACTTTCCCGAGAAAGTATAAGTACAGGGCTTATCAAGGGTCTGCCTACTTTCTCTCTCATATAACCTCTAACAAGGGTTCGTCTACTTTCAACAGGTTAGGACCACCCCACATAACCCACGTAACAATCAACAAGGGTTCGCTCACTTTATATCTCCTCGGGGCCAGACCCTTAACATGCCACCCACGTGATTAATTGCAAGGTTGGACCCTTAAAGCTTCTCACTTATTTACGATAAATACCCCTGGACGAGGCAAACCAAACCACTCCAGGGCTGCCTCACTCAAGGACAGACTTCCTAGGCTGTCATAATCATTCTCCAATCAAGTTAGTCATCCGTAGAGAGCGAGCTCCGGGCACTCTACGAGTCGTGCCTAAGCTCCGACCATTATCCAACCAACGGTAACAATCCAAGGCCAATATCCACGTACGTTTTACTTCTCTTGCAAGCTTACTAACTTGACCGTCGGAGCCCCCTTAGGCCGGCACCATCCCAGTGTCCCCTAAGACCTCACGGTCACGTGTGTTGTTGTCTCTTTTGTCACAGGTTGAGCCCAAAGACGTCGACGGTGCCCGCAAAATCATTAACAGGTGGAGGTTCGACTTCTGGTCAATGACCCGATGGTCTCCGCTGACTTCTTGACCCGCGATTTCCTACCCTCACAAAAACGCATGCTTAGAAGATCAAATCAGTGACATCATAAAATCACGCATGGAGAGGAATTAAGTATTTGCGCAGAAGACGGAACGTAACCTGGAATAACAAGCCACGTGTCAGAACACAGTCGGATCAGCTCTAGCAGAGCTAACACCCAATCAAAGAAAATCTCCAAGTCATAAACATCAATCAGCTCTGGAGTACCGACAGTAAGACAGAACTTCACCAAACGACCACGGTCTAGGTAAGGCCCAAAGAGCTTTACGATACAGCTCTGGGACAGGTAATATTCTCGACTTCGTCGATGCTATCGCATTGGTGGAGATGCCAAAGAAGTTTTCCTTTCCGAACATGAAGATGTATGATGGTACGTCTGACCCAGATGACCATATTGCCTCTTACAAACAGAGGATGTTCACAGCAGCTATTCTAAGAAACCTGCGTGAAACCTGCATGTGCAAAAGTTTTGGGTCTAGTCTCATCGGACCAGCATTACAGTGGTACACAAACCTCCCAAATAACTCGATTGCATCATTTGCCCAGTTGACGGACACCTTTGTCGAACAATTCGCCAGCAGCAAAAAGTTGGAAAAACTTTCTGGTGACTTGTACCGTGTCCACCAAAGAAGAGGAGAACCACTACGTGACTACGTGGGAAGATTTAACAGGGAGAAAGTATCTATCCCTTATTGTAACTAGGAAACTGCTGTAGACGCCTTCAGAAAAGGTCTTCTACCAGATGGAGAACTTTACAAAGAACTCACAAAGTTCAACTGCACTACAATGGAAGACGTATTAGCAAGGGCGTGGGTAGAAATTCGTTGGGAAGAAGACGAAGCCCACCGAAACAGGTCATACTCGTATGAAGGAAGGAACAGTGATCGACGTTCTAGACAGTCCGACAGAAGGACCGATCGTCGACATGCAGAGCCATATCCAACATCCAGAGGACCCTTGTCCCGGGAGAACAGGAAACCATTCAGCACCCCCTCTGGGCGTCCAAGTGATAAGAATCAAGCGCCTGTTCGCTCCAAAATTCCAGAATACAGTCTCAACATTGAACCTGTTGAAGTAGTTGCTGTAATGAAAGGAATGGGCAATGTAGTAAGATGGCCCGCCAAGACGAAAACTCCTAGTGATAAGAGAGACAATACCAAGTGGTGTGAGTTCCACGCTGACCACGGGCACATGACCGCTGATTGCATAGCCCTTCGACTAGAAGTAGCTGAACTCTTGAAGAGAGGTCACCTCACTGACCTATTGACAGATAAAGGGAAAAATACTATAGCCCAAAGAGAAGTTCATCCAAAGGAACCAGAGGAACCAACTCCAACAAAAACATGTTTGGTTATCACGGGAGGATCAGAAGTAAGCGGAGTCAGTCACTCAGCCGCCAAAAGAAGTGCACGTGTAGCGGCCAATCCAGACGCTCACTCATCTAAAACATCTTTACCTGTCTTCACCGACCAAGTTCTCAGCTTCCCAGACAGTGAAGCATCAGGGCTCGTCAACCCTCATCATGACGCTCTCGTTATCTCACTTACTATTTCTAATGTTCTCGTTAAAAGAATACTTGTCGATAATGGTTCATCTACTAACGTGTTGTTTTTACATGCATTGCGAGGAATGGGACTGGAAGAAACGAGTATATGTCGCCGACCCACCATTCTCATCGGTTTCAACGGCGAGCAAAAGTACACGCTCGGCGAAATTTCTTTACTTGTTTTTGCAGGTGGAATCAACATGAGTACAACCTTCGTAGTACTCGACAGTCCCTCTGCCTACAACATCATACTTGGACGTCCTTGGATCCACAACATGAGGGCGGTCCCATCAACCTTCCACCAAGTTATAAGGTTCCCTACTCCGTGGGGGGTACGTGAAGTCAAAGGCGAACAGAGCACGTCTCGAAACTGCTACAAAAACACCTTGAAGACGCCCAAAGCTCCCTTATAGCAATTACAGACAGAACAACTACTCCATAGTGACCCAGACAAGCCAACTATGGAGGAGTTGGATGAAGTACAGATTCACCCAGAGCTAACGGATCATAAAATACAGATCGGTTCAAGACTGAATCCTACGCTCAGAGAAAAGCTAGTAGAATTCCTCACGCTTCACCATGACTGCTTCGCATGGTCACACGCTGACATGACAGGTATTGACCCGCAGGTTATCGTTCATAAATTACAGGTTGATCCGAGCTTCCCTCCGGTCAAGCAAAAGAGGAGAAAGTTTGTGATGAGTCATGAAGATGCCTCATTTGAATCTCTTAATTTGGGCTAGTTAGTCTATTTCGAGCGGTTACTCTCATGAATTACTTGTTTCTCTTTTTCAGGTATCTTTTACGGAGTTCGGTGCGAAAAATTGCTAAAATTGGAAGAAAGACACAATTGAGGGGCATTTTGGTCATTTGTTGGTTATGCTAATTCTGGGTGACTTTAATACTCAGATGAAAGTAGAGTTCAAAACGAATCCAACAGCGAAAACGGGAGTCCAATCAGAGTTCGGAAAAGAGAATTATGATTCGTCAAAATTTAAGTAAAAATTAATTGACCGAAGGTCAATATAAAGCTCTCATCAACACGTGGCGGGTTCCAGCAAAGAAGATGGACGGTAAGATTTGTGTGTGGTACAACTTCGGGCTTCATGGGATGGCGCTCGAGGCTTACCTGGAAGCATGATACGGTACTCGGGCGCATCCAGGCTTCCGTACTCCCTTGTATATCCGACGAATGTCGCGATTCCCATGAAGATCAGACGGTTCTCTTTGTATTTCTCGGTAGTCCGCGTAACAGTATAGCGTCCCTATTAAATGGATAAAGACAACAGTTGTGATAGACGCCATGTACTGGTCAATCCTTGCCTAATCAGAATGGTAACAAATCTTTTCCTTTCTCTCATCTCTTTTAACCGTATATAAAAAGAGAGAAATGGAGATTTCAAAAAAACAAAAAAAAGGGAAACTAACAGAGAGAGATCAAGTGGGATTTTAAGATTAAAGGGAACAAGGTTTTAAATTGGATTTGAAAGAAGAGACCATTGAAGATTTGCTTGATATCTGTGGAAGAGCTCGGCTGGCTGAAGAAGTGTTTTTAGAAAGAGAAAGCTCTCGGTTATGGAAAGATCTTCAACCGGAATAAACCAAAGATGGATAAGTTCACTCGGTTGGACTTAGACAAGAAAGAAATTTGAGAGAGATTCAGAAGATCTTCATGGAGATGATTTGATTGAGGAAATTTCTTATCTCTGTTACTGTTTTTAGAGAGAACTCTCGGCAGGAATTTCCAAGAACAGAGAGTGTGATTAACAGACAATGGAGAAACAAATCAGAAATAGAGGAGAGGAGAAAGCTGGAGACAGGGAGGCAGCTACTTCCTTTTTCTCACCTCCTACTTCTATAACACAGAGAACAAGGAGATGGGGAGGAACATCTCGGATTTGGGGGTCAAAAGGCCTCTCGAGCTCAACTTGACAGAAATACTAGAGAGAGAGAGAGAGTGATGTAGAGATCACAAAGCCGAGAGCTAGAGAGAGAAAGAGAGTTTGGAGAGTTAGAGTTTCTGTCTTTGTTTCTTATTCTTCTTCTAATCCTTCTCTTTGTGAGAGAGAGAAGATTAGTTAGACAGAGTTAAGAGAGAGAGAGGCTACTGTATAGAGAGAGAGATTTTGAATTAATAAACCAAGCTTTTAAATCTATTCTTTCTTCTTATTTCTTTACTGTTTTGGTTAAAGAGAGAAAAAGAGAGTTGTAGTATTGTTTTAGAGAGAGAAAGAGAAAGGTTAGAGTGAGAAAAAAAGAGAAAACAGTAGAGAAAGAGAAAAAACCAGTTGAGGAAAATAATTTTCTCTCAGGGAAGTATTTTCCGAGAAGACGAGAAAACTATTTTCCTTAAGGGTCTGTTTGGCTGCACAGAGGAAAATCAGCGAGAAAAAGTTAAGTTTTCTTCCATTCTCTTTTATTATTCATATTTATTTAAATCTCGATCATGATTAGCTAAGACTCTCCATCTAGGGTTTTACGATGAAACCCATTTTTGATCTTTTAGAGATATAATTTTTATTGATTAACTCTTGATTAATGCTTCATAGTTTAATTCGTTTTAGTTTGATAAATAGATTTTCTTTTCACTATTTATACTTTTCGATTTGATGCATTGTGCTTATGTTAAATCATTTGACGGTTCATACTTATTAATTGATAAATAGTAGTTTAGAGATTTATTTATTTAAAATAAAATGATTACATTGTTATGTTTTATTCGGTTTTAACGAAAACATCTCCCGGAATTAGGATAATTAATTATCCGAAATTCTGAGTTATAAAAAAGAGAATTAACCATTTTAAGTATTTGTTTCTAAAAGTGATTTTATGTGGTGGAATCCTAAACCCTAGACTCCTCTCCCCATTTGAGTTCATTTTCATTCCCGTAATTTTATTTTAAAAACCAAAAACCAAATCATTTTACAATCTTATTACTTCCTAATTTTAGAATAGGTTTAACTAGTCTCTGAGGAACGAACCGGTCTTACCGAAATTATTACTTGACGCCCGTATACTTGCGGGTGGAGACCTATTTAGGAAACTTTTTGGTCCCATCAAGTTTTTGGCGCCGCTGCCGGGGACTGTGTTTTAAATTTGTTCTAATCTTGGAAAGTTTTTATTTTTGGTAAGTTTTGATTTTTGCCCACTTTGACTTGCTTCTCTATTTTTGGTGTGTAGGGCATTAAGGAGCAAAAGAGAAGGCGCAACAAGGAGGAGGACCTCAAAAGGAGAAATTTACAGTTTTTATTTTTTTGTATTTATTTTGGTGAGAAAGAGAGACTTTAGACTTTCTAGTTTTTATTTTTGGATTAAAGTTTTGACCCTAAATTAGGGGGCTTTTAAATTGTAACCGAAAATCAAATGAAGCCTCGGGTTCGAACACTTGAGGGAAGAGTGGCCCGGGTCGTCTACAAAGGTCGTCGCCCGTCTTGAACGGGAGGTAATTTTTCTAATCACCCACGAATCTCCTGTTAGTGGGTACTTTTCTAGAGGATCTTCGTAGTGCTTCCTCGATTTTCGATTTCAAAAAAAAAATAAAAAATAAAAAATAAAAAAAATTTGAAAGAGAGATGGATAGATCGTGGTCCCATCATGAAGAGGTTGTTGATTTGCAGTCGTCTGACTCGCTCAAGAACGATGAATCATGGTTGATAAATGTGTTAAATGAGACCATTGTCTCTCTTGACTTTGGTGAGGATATAGAATTCTTTAAGGACCCTGAGTACATCGCTATCAAAAAGAGTATAGATGGTTTATCTGAACCGACTTCTAGGGGCTGTGAGTCTGATAGTAGGGTTTCTCCATTGAAGGAACCCGAACCTGTTTTAGAGAACCCTAGTTTAAGTCCGGGTGTCATTGATAGTCATCTAGATTGCTTTGTATTTTGTCCCTCGAAACCATGTGTAGATTTTGAAAAACTCACTCCCTCTGTCGATCATCCATATGAAGACCCATTCTATCCGGTCTGTACTCTCTCTAGTGCGGTGCCAAACTTAACGACCTTATTGTCGTCTAAGTTTGGGGATTGCCCTTCTTTCTTGATAGTCTCACTTACACTATCACCAAGTTACGAAAATGTGAGACTATCGTTCACTGAAAACTTTGTATTTTGGGTGGACCCACAGATGTATCGAATATTGGTTTACAGTTTTTTTTTTATAATGATAAGCGGGAGATGCCCGAACCGAGAACAATGAAATATAAAATCAAAAGACAGCAAAAAAAAAACAAAATTACATCATTTCATTAACCCCACCCTTTCCGCATTCTCACTGTCCCTCTAGAGTCCGCATTAACGATATTGACTAATTCAACCGGAAGTTGACTAATATTCAAGTGAGTCACTCCCGGTCCGAGCTTCATCTTTGACAAGAAATCTGCAGCCTGATTGGCTTCTCTATAGACATGAAAAACTCGAAAACTCCGAAATTGACTTCGAAGCCTCTGAACTCTCTTCCACAAACGCCTCGCCCTCCATGGTACTTTCTGATGTGGTTTTGCAAGAAGTAACTTGATATTCATCGAGTCAAGACCAAGTTCAACTTCCTGCAATCCGACACTAAGTGCTAACTCCAAACCCAACTCAACGCCCTGTAGCTCATGTATGAAAATAGTCTGTCCGTCAACCTGACCTGTGGCTGCTCTCACAACGGTCCCCTCCGAGTCTCGAATAATGGCTCCATACCCCGTATCCACCTCGTTCAATGCACCATCCGTATTAATCATGTATCTCCCTGCCGTCGGCCGAGTCCATTTGCATGGAGTGTAAACCGGCTTTTGGAGAGAGATAGTAAGATTCCAGCGATCAATGGTTCTCTGATTCTCCTCCGTATCTTCAAACCGTTTGGTAATGGTATTCAGCTTGATCCTCACTTCATCACAAATAGTGTGTATAATCAACCCCGGTGGCATGACATTACTTCTAAATACCCTATTATTCCGCTCCTTCCAAATATGATAAACATAGGCATTTAGAAGCAAACGACCCACTCGGGCAGCGATAGAAAACCCACCAAAATGATTGATACACCACTGTAGCCCCCCTTCCCAATCTGCAGCACATACTCTCTGGAATCCCATCTTAAGTAATAACGATTCCCATATAATCTTTGTGACTGTACACCCAAAAAATAGGTGGAAAATCGTTTCTTCATCCCCCCCACAGTATACACAAGTAGTGTCTATAGCCATACCCCAACTAGCCAGAAGCGATCTGGTTTTGAGGCGTTGTCGGAAAGCAAGCCATGTGATGAAGCAATGTTTGGGTTTACCCCCCGGTGACCATACTAATGAAGTCCAGCTCAATCGAGTTCCTCTAGGTCGAATAGCTTCATACGTCTCTTTGAGAGTAAACTCTCCATTCTGGCTAGGCGTCTAGATCACCTCATCTCTTAGAGTACTATCTACCACCACCTCTCTAGCCTCGACCTCAATAGTCCCTAACATAGCTGCCACATGCCTAGGGAAAGCCCAGCCTGACTGCCCGATAAACTGAGAAACCCGGGCATCTAAATGAAGGTGAGAATCATATCTATGTGTCTCCTCAAAAGCATCAAATAGAAGACCACGAGGATGCCATAAATCAGTCCAAAATTTGGTGTCATGACCATCCCCCAAAGAAGTGCAAATGAGTCGATGAGCTGTCGGTCTGCTGGCTAGAATCCGACGCCAACACCAAGAACTTCTACTCGAAGCCGATAAAGTCCAGAAGTGTTGATCTTTGATGAGATTATGCCTCACCCAATCAGCCCACAAAGTCGTCTTACCACTAACCAGATCCCATATATGGCGAAGGTTAGACGCCTCAAATAGCACCTCGACATTACGAAGTCCGAGAGCCCCTTCACCAGTTGGGTAACAAAGGCTTTCCCAGCCAATAGGAGCTCTCTTACACCCCATATCAGCACCTGACCAGAGGAACTTACTAAAGATAAAGTTGATGTCGTTCATAACCCTTTTGGGAATAACAAACACCGCTGCCCAATATAGTAACATGCTGTTCAAAACCACGTTAATGAGAAGAACACGCCCCGCAAATGATAAAAAGCGACTCTTCCAAGATTGGATTCGTCTCTTGATTTTATCAATTAGCGGGATGCAATGACTATAGGTAAGACGAGACGATATAAGAGGTAATCCCAGGTATCGAATAGGCAGAGAACCAGTACTGAATTCCAGGATGGTGGTGATATCACTCTGACGTTGAGCCGAAAGACCAGCAAAGAAGATGGTACTCTTGAGCACATTGGCCTGCAACCCCGTCGCCCGATGAAAACCAGTTAGCACATCATTTAGAGATTGAGCCGAACCCATGTCTCCTCGAAAGAAGACCATGAGGTCATCGGCAAAACAAAGATTAGTAACCTTCGGAACTAGACATTGGAGGTGGAGCAGAAACCGACCTGCTCTTTCCTCTCGATCAATGAGGACCGCGAAAACCTCCATCATTAAAACAAACAAATATGGGGATATCGGACAGCCTTGCCGTAAACCCCGTTTCCCATCAAAGTAACCATGGGCTTCACCGTTGACCAGAATAGAGAACTTGGACGTAGTAACACAAGCCCGTATCCATTCTATAAATATGCTTGGAAAATGGAACTTACCAAGGACCAAGAGTAGTGAAGACCAACGGACTGTGTCATACGCCTTCTTAAGGTCAATCTTAACCGTACACCGAGTTGGACCAGTAGGTCGATGGTAGTTCCGGACAATCTCATGGGCCAGCATGATATTGTCTTGGATAGTACGTCCAGAGATAAAAGCTGACTGGTTTGGACTAATCATCGAATAAATAACTCCCTTCAGCCGTATAGTAAGAATCTTGGTAATGCATTTATACAACACATTACAGCAAGATATCGGTCTGAAATCTGATACTGAAGAAGCATTATCTATTTTAGGAATAAGAGTCACAAAAGTAGAATTTACCTCTTTGAGAAGTTTTCCTGAGCTGAAGAACCTCTGGATAGCTTCCACAAAATCATCCCCCACGATGTCCCAACACGCCTTAAAAAATGGGAAGAGAACCCATCCGGCCCCGGCGATCGATCAGAACCAATAGTTTGCAAAGCAGCATATATTTTATCTCTGGTCACCCTCATAGTAAGAAGAGCCCCTTCAGCTTCCGTTAGCGGGCGTGAGAACTCCACATTAGACATATGATCTAATGCTTCATTATCCTCATCCTCTCGACCGAATAAGTCCCGATAGAAATCCACACACATATTAGCTATTTCCACTGGATCCTCAGCCACCGAACCATCCTCTCTGGTGAGTCGAGTGATAGCGTTCCGAGACTTCCGCTCTTTAATAGAGTTGTGGAAATAAGCTGAATTGCTGTCATCGAGAGTAAGCCAGTCAACTTTAGCACGTTGTCGGAGCATTGCTGTTTCAGCCCGTACAACGTTACTATAGTTTTCATTAGCTACTCTCTCTTGCCTCCGTAAAACTGGATTTGCTGGATCTTCCTGCAATCGAACCTGCACTGAATGTAAAAAACTCCGGTTAATGATTACCTGGTTCGTCACCCCATTGAACCGATCTTTCTTCCATTCATTTAATCGAGCCTTCAAAGCTTTGAGTTTTGTTACCATACGAAACATCGGATTACCCCGTACTGACACCTTCCATACATCAGCAACAAGAACACGAAACGTGGGATCCTTCGTCCAAGCGTTAAAGAACCGAAACGGAGTACGCCGGTGTATGTTGGGTGCAGCAAGCGGAATAATAATGGGAGAGTGATCTGAATCCCCAGGCGGTGGAAAATCTGCTTTAGCTAGAGGAAAGCAGTTCAACCAACCACTATTAATAAGAGCCCGATCAATCTTGGAACTGACATTAGCAACTCCCATCTGCCTGTTAGACCATGTATAGAAGCAACCTGTAAACGGGCAATCAAATAGTCCCAAATCGGTAACACAGTCAAACATCTCATTGGAGCCTTGAGATGGTGAGCTATTACCGCCTCTCTTCTCATTGGCGAGCATAGTGGTGTTAAAGTCACCTAGCACTAGCCACGGAGCCTCAGAACCCATCATAAGAAACTCAAGGTCCCTCCAGAGCTCCCGGCGATGAACAATGCTATTGCTTCCATACACCACTGCCAAAAGGAAACTCGAACCATCTGGAAAACGAACACCACCTGCAATAACTTGTCCTCCAACGTGGGACACAGTGAAATCAACCCTACTCGGGTCCCAACCAATCCAAATCCGTCCATTCGGAACAGCCACGTAATTATCAATAAAGGTCCAGCAAGGATTGAGACTATGCTGAATACGAGTCTTGTTCCTTTCCAGGACATGAGTTTCTAAAAGGCCACACAAACCAATACGATTCAATCTCACAAAATCTCTCACACTCTTCATACGGAGAGAGTCATTAAGACCTCTCACATTCCAACTTGCGAGATTAATCATTAGACAATGAAGGGGGCTGTTTCGAGCTCCTCAGAGGGCTCAGTATTACTTTCTAATCTCGGATTTAGCAAAATAGGGTCATGATCAGTTCGTGACCTGTCCCCTTCCCTTCCCTCATGAATATTTTGGTCCTTTTCCAAACCCTCCTCTCCAGGCTCGTGTTCAAAAGAACCAGGATGGAATTCGCCAGAATTAGATAGAGCCGAAAAAGAATTACCTGGAAGGAGACTATGTTGCGTAGATTTACCACGAACCGGTTCATTCTTTTTGCTATTTTCCGACGTTGATTATCATGCTTCTCCGAGTGGCCTGCTCCAATGACGAAAGTATTGGATTTGGAAACTACCACCGACCAACCTCCTTCTCTCTCTCGGTCTTCATCCATACTGTTCGGACCTGACTCCCGATTAACCATTGCTGGTCTCTTCTTACCCCTTCCTCTTCCACCATTACTATTTGTCCAACCAGATTTGTTACCATATTGCCTCCCACTAGCATTCTGAGTTTGGTGTTGTAAGTCTTGTCTTTTCGGCCCCAAACGAGTGGTAGAATTATTATCTACCAATCTGACCTCTTTAGGTCTTGATTTACCACCTTCATCAACATTTGTAACAACATCTGGTTTTGGTTGTTTCTTGCATGTCCCTTCATCATGCCCAAAAACAGAGCAGACTTCACATTTAGTTGGTTTCCATGAATACTCTACTTGAACCTGGACAAAATATTCAGAATCACCCTCCTCAATCCGAATAGTTATGTCGTCGGGTAAGTCAGTGTCTACTGCCACTTCCACACAAACACGAGCAAACGCCATCCGCTCTCTTGATTCCGTTCGACTATCCTGCATTAAAGGAACACCCAATACACTAGCAATGTTTGAAATACCTTTCGGGTTCCAAAAAGAAAGGGAATATTTCGGAGATTAACCCATAATGGAATAGTTTTCATTTCTTGAAGTTCCTTCTCAACATTAAGTCGCCATGGACGTACCACAAAAAGTCTCCCAACAATAAATATAGGTTCGAATTCCAAGGCTCGCAATCTGTCTTCAGTGGAAGAGAAATGTATAACATAAGCCGAATCACCATGTATCGTAAGCTTCATTTCTCCCTTCGGACTCCATTTTTTCAATAAAACACTATACACTAACCCGTAGGCTAGTCTTTCACCAACAAAGCTTCCAACCAGAATGTTCTCGCATAACTTCATTTCATTAGCAAAGTTTGATACTTTTAGGTTTGCCACGAAACGATTATTCACTTTGATTGGAGGGATGTATCTTAGTGTAGCTCGGTTAGCTGCTGTTTGACGTGGGAATAAGTTAGACCAGTTAGAAACTTTATGCACACCCCCTGAACTTGCTGAAGCACTGCCCTGGTTTGCAGGCCCATGGCCCATTTGCCCGTCGTCGCACCTCGAAACCCTACCTGTTGTCGGAACCCTAATCTCTTCGGCCTGAGTTCTCTGTAATTCCGGTGGTTGCTGTTCTTCTTTACCTACTATAGTCATGCCAATACTTGAATTTGGATTGCGAAGAAGACCCGAAAAAATGTTGTTTCTAATAGAATCGGCTAATAACTTTGAACCCTGATTGGTTCCTTTCTCACGAGCAGTGCTAGTAGCACCAAAACGAGCAAAACCATTGTTTTGTTTTTTTTTTACTCGAGAGACAGACCCTTGCTTTAGACCAATCGATTTTCCTGTTGCATTGAATCTTAACCCAACTGAACCAGGAGTATCATTTCGTGTGATCGGTTGTTGGTGTTGCAACGCAGCAGAGGTTTCTTCCATCACAACTTCTTCATTAACCCCAACAGAGTTACCATCTATCATCTCATCTTCATCTTCACTTGGTAATCGGGTAGTAGCCAACAAGAATCGACCTTCCCCTATCTCTCCTTCATCCCTTAAACTAGTATCTTTGCCGTGAGAAAGCTCCTTCATGGCTGGAAAATCCAACCAGCAGCCTTTCCGATCAGCAAAACCTTAGAAAAACCCTAAAAAATCACTTTTCACGTCACTTTCTCTCTCCTCACAGGATTTTCTCTCTCCTCCCCACTATGTAATCCAGTAGGTATAATTCTTTCTATTTTCGAGTCATCTGTTTCGTCTGGCTGAAGACGTTAAACTTAGCGCTTTCTGGGAGGCAACCCATGCAGAGGACGCTGAACCGGGTAATATCTCTCCCTTCACCCTGTTATTTTTGCATAGTCTTCAGAACATTGAGGACAATGTTCGGTTTAAGTTTGGGGATAGGGGAATGAATTTTTTGCTAAGTCCTTATTTCAAAAATTCAAAAGGGTTCAAAATTTTTCAAAATTTTAAAATTTTTGGATTGAAAATGTGAGTTTAGTTGTTTTTGCTTGTTAATAGTTATAGAGTCTAGTTTGTCAGACTATCCGTTTGCTAAAGGTTTTTTCACGAATTTTGAGTCTTGAAGTTGTTTGTGCACTAGCCATGTGAGTGTTAGATAGGTGAAGAGTTGACTTTTCTGAGAGAACTTAATCGATCATTAGTGGAGACTTTACCTATGTGAGATTCTGAGCCTTTCTTGTTGTTTTGAGTGATCTCTTCTGAGCTAATTCCGAGTAGAGTGAAGAGCTACTCAACCTCGCAATATTGAAAGAATAACTCATTTGATCTCTTGAGTTCAAATTTTACAACCACTAGGGATGCCATCAGGAAGTAAACCTTTCTCTTGTAGTCTGGAAACTTGAAAACAGTGTCAACTAGAGGAAGATAGGAACCTCATCATTCAGAACCCTGAGAATAAGGCATGAAGCAAAGTAGAGAGAATATACCCAAGGAAAGTGTTAAGAAAGAAGTATTTCTATTTTGAGTATAGTACCAGAAAAGTGTATTGGAAAAAAAAAAAAAAAAAAAAAAAAAAAAAGAAAAGAAAAGAAAAGGAAAGAAAAAGTGTGTTTGTTTAGTTTAAAGTGTTTATCCTTTGAAGTAGTTCTTGAAGATTTGAAGACGTCGAGTTCTCAAGAGTTCTAGTCACATCATCATTAGTGTCTATTGACCTCTAGGAAGCATTGTTAGATAGTTGATCAGGTGAGAAGAGTTGGTTAACTTCCCCATTCCGTGTTAGTGGTTGTTTCCTTTCTATGAGATCAGTCGTTTACCAAAAATTTAATCCGTCTTTTGTAATGTGTTGAGTTTTTCTTCATGCTCATGCTCGCACATTGAGTGAAAATTTCTGAGTGACTTAAATTTTTTAGTGTATGACCGTGAGGCAGTAGTCGAGGCGAAATGTATTGAGAAGGTAATCAAGGTCTTGTCTGTTCTGACCGTGGGGGACAAACTGTGTTGACCAAAATCCACACCAGGGCCCTCGACACCAAAAGCGCCCATTAAGACGTCAAGCCCAGCGCAACACTCTCGGGCCCAGCCCAGAAGTCTCTTAATGGGACCTCGTCGCCTAGACCCTAAAACTCGTGTCCAGCCCAACCACGTGCAAAGAGTCTCCACGTGCACAGAACTCCACACGCCTGAGTCTCCACACGTCTGGCGCTTGACACGTCTAGATCTCCATGCACCACGTGTTAAAGATCATTTGACGATGAGATCCTCGACATGTCACATATGCCCATAATGACATAGATCTCAAGCTAGGTCAACGTAACCTCAGAGACAATTATCCCCCATCAATGACATGCATAACATGGTAACGTCTCACATAAATGTGAGACCATGCGCATGCACAATCAGAGTAGTTGCCAGAGAACATGCACAACCGTTGTGCATGTACAACTAGTGTACACGTCACCATATCCCAGGTATCTTGCCATGCACTTACTCCGTAACGGTCAACATTTACTCCTCCCAACGGATCATTCCTCACGCCTATATAAAGAGGAGCTCTTTCACTTCAGAGGGAGGAGAAAAAACACATCGAATACAGAGAAAAGGAACCCATACTACTTCTTTCTCCACTCGCTCTCTGTTCTTCGACTATCCTTAAGACCTTTTGCATACAAGTTCACCTGGTTCTGGTCGTGGACACTACTAGACGCCTCAAGGGTGTTAAAGCTTATCTTTGCTCGACGCTTCCTGCTCGACGCTTCCGGCTCGACGCTTCCTGCTCGACGCTTCTAGACGTCTTCGAGGAGATCACAACCCTCTTCTTGCTCGACGCTACTGGTAACATCTACTCTCATACTTCTGATCATTTCACTCCCGTAGATTCGAACTCCGGTCATTCTACGAGCCTAGCCACTCTCCGATTATACATCAACGGTTATACCCTCGGCTTTTCATTTATTATTCCCTGTAATACTTTGCTGACTTGACCATCGGAGGGCCCTTGGCAGGCACCATCCCGGTGTCCCCCCAAGCCTTCACGGGTTTGTTTGTGTCTGTTCACCTTCTTTTGCAGGTTTCTTTGACTCGTTGCTGGTGCCCATCAATCAAGAACTCGACGTTTGGAATTCTAGAAGACGTTTCCGCTACCGACCTTCTGACTTCCGACCCGTAGACTTCTCACCGTCTACACCATTCAGAGATGCAGTCAAGGCAAGAAGACAACCGAGGACAAACGAACCCTCCTACCGTCATTACCTCGTCCTGAGCACCTAAGCCGGAGGCAGTACTGGCAATCCTTACCCCCCTTCGGGTTCAAACAAAACGGCTCGTGAGGTTACCACGACCATTATTAAGAAACCCATCTTTTACCATGGTCAGTATAAAGAAACGCTCCTCAAGTAGGCCCACCAATACAATCATTATAAGAAAGTCTGGAAGACACCAATGGGAGCCCCATATACTTCACAGGTAGAACACCTTTATCAAACTCCAGGATAGACCTAATATTATCCCCCTCATCAACTCCACCTGCCCAATAGATAGTACTCTGCATGGTGTTAGCAGCTAAGCCAGTACATAGAAAGAAATCAGAAAGAACACCTTTGAGAGCCAAAGCAGAACTGGCATCCCCTTTCATGAATACCATCAAATCATCAGCAAAACAAAGGTGAGTGACTTTAGGCTCTTTACATTTAGGGTGGAGATGAAATCTGCCTTCCATTTCCTCTTTAGCCAGAAGAGAAGAGAAAACCTCCATCACCATAACAAACAAATAGGGGGAGATGGGACACCCCTGTCTAAGACCCTTCTTTCCAACAAAATAACCATGAGCACCACCATTAATAACAACAGAGAATTTAGGGGTAGAGACACATTCCATAATCCAACCAATAAATAAATCAGGGATGTTAAACTTCCTTAACACTTTCTCAAGAGAGGACCACCTGACAATATCATAAGCTTTCCTAAGATCAATTTTGATAGTACACCTACCAACCCCATCATGCCTATGGTAGTTCCTCACTATCTCATGAGCAAGCATGATGTTATCTTGAATAGACCTACCAGAAATAAATGCTGATTGGTTTTGCCCCCACCATGGCAAAGATAACACCCTTAAGCCTTTCAGTCAAAATCTTAGTGATACACTTGTATACAACATTGCAGCAAGAGATAGGCCTGAAATCAGACACAGAAGCAGCATTAGGAACCTTAGGAACAAGGGAAAGAAGGGTAGAGTTTACCTCCTTGAGCAACTTCCCAGACTTGAAGAAATTCTGGATAGCTATGACAAAATCATCACCAACAATCTTCCAACACTTCTTAAAGAAAAAGGAGTTAAATCCATCTGGACCAGGAGCTTTATCAGAGCCAATGGAAGAGAGAGAATGCACAATTTCATCTCTGATGACAGACCTAACAAGCTCAGCCATCTCATTAGAAGGGAGGGGGGACTGGAAAGCAATGGAATTTAATATATTGTCCTCCTCAGCACTAACAGAAGAAGTACCCAACATATCTCTGTAAAAATCCACACAAGCCTCTATAATATCATCCTGCTGCTCAATTTTGTGGCCATCGGCATCAAAAAGAGAGTAAATGTTGTTCCTAGCTCTCCTTTCCTTAATAGAACAGTGAAAAAAAAGCATTATTATGATCATCAGAAGTCAACCATTTCACCCTTGACTTCTGCTTTAGCATTGAGGCCTCAGCAGTAGCCAGATGAGTATAGGACCTAAAGGTTGCTCTCTCATGCTGTCTCAAATCACTGTTAAAAGGGTCACTATGGAGAACCTCCTGAAGCCTATCCAAAGTAGCCTTTGCCACCTCCACCTGACTAGGGAACTCCCCAAACTTCTCCCTCTTCCATTGAATCAATCTAGCCTTTACAGCTTTGAGCTTAAAAACCAGACAAAACATAGGATTCCCTGCCATACCCTTAGTGTCACCCTCCTGTTGAGTCCCAACTCCATACTGCACCTCCTTCCCAGCCTTCTGAATAAGGCCCCAGCTCCCTTACCTGGCCATGGACTACCCTGGCTAGTACCAACACACTGCCTCTTTTTTTTTTGCAATAGTGAGCGGGTTAAAGGGCCCGACCCTAACAAGCAACAAGCTAAAAGCAACAAACCAAAACAAAAAAACTATACATCAAGTCCAAACTTTTCTTAGCCTAATTTTCCCCCTTGCATCATCATGCAGGATACGGCATAAATCTGGAGGCACCTCCATAGGCCCAAAGATAACTTCCCTACTCGGCTGAATTTTAGCTAGGAAATCCGCCGCTTGGTTCACCTCACGCATCACATGCTCAATTTGACACAATTCGAACCCAGCCCATAGTCTCCTTATGCTGTCCCATACACTCCAAGCACTCCATGGAGGTAGCTTAGCAAAATTGGAGAGAATATGGTAAGTTGCCATTGAGTCTGTTGCTATCATGACTTTGTGGTATCCCATCTGAGCAGCAAGCTTAAGCCCCAATTCAACCCCTTGAAGCTCATGGGTAACAATGGAACCACATTTAGCCGGACCAGCTCCCATAATTTGCACTTGCCCTTGGTTGTCACGAATGATAGCCCCATATCCAGCTGAAGTGCCAGAGAGAGACCCATCAGAATTCACCATCATGATCCCTGCTGGTGGAGCCTTCCAGTTGAAACCTTTTACCTTAGGCCTGACTAGTGGAATGCTCAGGTTCCATCTTTCAGCTATGGCCCAGTTCTGAATGTTATCTTCAGTTCTTCCAGACCAGACAGCAACTTTGAGCTTAATCTCATCATTAATAATCTTCAACACACCATCAGTCGAATTAAATTGCTGCCTAAAAACTCTGCGGTTCCTTTCTTCCCATATGTGATATATAAAACCATTCAAGGCAAGACAACCCAGTTTAGACAAGAGAAGATCACCTTTGAAATGAGAACTATACCAATCTATAACATCAGCAACAGATGAGAAGTACTGCCTCCCAAAGCCAAGTTTGTTCAGCAAAGCACTCCACACCTCCTGAGAGAAAGAACAACCAAAAAACAGGTGATGAGAAGTTTCAATACCACCCTCACATAGCACACAACAGTCTGAAACATTGAGCCCCCATTGCCTGAGTTTGTCTTTGGTGTTAAGACCATTATGAACAACTAACCAGCTGATGAAACAGTGTCTGGGTATACAATTGGAGAACCAAAGCAGCCCCTTCCAGCTTACTTCCTGCCCCCTAGGCCTAATGGCCTCATAGGTGTCCTTAAGAGTGTAGTCCCCTCTAATGCTAGGCATCCAAACTCTCCTATCATTCTTGCTAATGTCAACTAACACCTCAGGAAGCTTGTCAAAGACATCACCCAGCTCATAATGTAAGTAATGTGGCACTTCCCAATTCCCATTCTGAAGGAACCCAGATACCTTAGCTTCAGGCCCTAAGAATGAATGATGCTTATATCTATCAGTGTACAGCTCTTGGAGCACCCCATTAGGGTGCCAGTTATCAGACCAGAAGAAGGTGTCTTCTCCATCCCCCACAATACTGAAAATGAGCTTTTGAGCAGAAGCTCTGCACCCAAGAACATTCCTCCAGCACCATGAGCAGTCTCTAGGGACATCCATGAACCAAAAAGAATGATTCTTGATTAAATTGTGCTGCACCCACCTAACCCACAGAGTATCCTTATTGGTGGCAAGCTCCCACACATGCCTCATGATGAAGGCTTGGTTTAGAGTCTCAAGACATCTAATACCTAGCCCCCCTTCAGCTTTTGGCAAACAAACCAAATTCCAATTAACTTTAGCCTTATGGTGTTGTAGATCAATCCCTGACCATAGAAATCTGTTCATAATGCTATTTATTTCTTTATACACTCTTTTGGGAAGCATAAACACAGAGATCCAGTAGATAAACATGCTATTCAGGACTACATGCACCAAAAGCAACCTACCAGCATAAGACAAGTACCTAGCCTTCCAGGATTGAACTCTTTTTTGGATTCTCTGGACTAGAGGAAGGCAGTCACTATAGGACAACCTAGAAGACAACAGTGGCAATCCAAGATACCTGATAGGAAGAGTACCTATAGTAAATCCAAGCACCTGCTGAATACCTTCCATAGCTGCATTGTCAAGGCCAGCAAAGAATATGGAACTCTTCTCACAGTTAGCATGAAGGCCAGTGCCCAAGGAGAAAGCATCAAGCACCCTTCTCAAAGCTGATGCAGACTCAGTATCACCTTTCATGAACACCATGAGATCATCTGCAAAACAGAGATGAGTGACAACAGGATGAGAACATTTAGAGTGTAAATGAAAGGTTCCAGCCTGCTCCTCTTTTTGAATAAGGCAAGCAAACACCTCCATGACCATCACAAAGAGATAAGGGGAAAGTGGGCATCCTTGCCTCAACCCTCTCTTGCCCTCAAAGTAACCATTTATCCCCCCATTCACAACCACAGAAAACTTGGGAGTGGTCACACAAGCCTCAACCCATTTGATAAACAAGGTGGGGATCTGAAACTTCTTCAAGATTTTAATGAGAGATGACCATCTGACAGTATCATAGGCTTTCCTCAAATCTATTTTAATTGTACATCTAGCTGGACCCCCTTTCCTGCCATAAGTCCTTACCAACTCATGAGCCATCATGATATTATCCTGAATGGACCTTCCAGAGATAAAGGCTGATTGGTTTTCTCCAACCAAAGTCTTCACAACTTTCTTGAGCCTAATAGTCAGAATCTTTGTGATGGTTTTATAGACCACATTGCAGCAAGCAATAGGTCTAAAATCCCCCATACAGTTCACATTCTCAACCTTTGGTACCAAAGTGAGGAGGGTTGCATTCACCTCACCTAGAAGCTTGCCTGATTTAAAGAAACTAGAGATTGCTCTAGTGAAATCATCACCAACTACAGGCCAACACTTCTTGAAGAAATGGGATGAAAACCCATCAGGTCCAGGGGCCTTATCAGACCCTATAGTAGAGAGAGCATACACAATTTCATCCCTGGTAACTGGTGCTACAAGAGAGAACACATCAATACTAGGGACCAAATTCCCAAATTCAAAGGAGTTCAAGACCTCATCCTCCCTCTCATTGACTTCAGCAGTACCAAAGAAGGAATTATAAAAGGCCACACATTCATTGACTACTTCTTGCTGGTCATCAAGCACAACTCCATCAGCATTAGTAAGCTTGTGGATGCTATTTCTTGCCCTTCTCTCTTTAATGGTGCTATGAAAGAATTTTGTGTTGCTGTCATCATCATTTAGCCATTGAATTCTAGCCTTTTGTCTAAGCATTGAAGCCTCAGCCTTGGCAATATGGGAGTAAGAACTAATAGCCTCCCTCTCTTGTCTTCTGAGATCAACATCATAAGGAGAATGTGCTAGTTCAGCTTGAACTACTTCCACTGTCCTCCTAGCCAGCACCACTTGTTCTGAAAAGTTCTGATAATGTGCAACTCTCCATTGGATCAGCCTAGTCTTAACCCTCTTGAGCTTAGTAATCAATTGAAACATTGGGGTGCCTTGAACAGATTCATCCCATTCATGCTGCACTAACTCCATAAACCTAGGCTCCTCTGTCCAAGCATTGAAAAACTTGAAAGGCTTCCTTCCAATGAAAGGCAACTCAAACAAGGAGAACACTGCTGGGGAATGGTCAGAGATACCAGGCTGCAAGAACTGGACACTAGAAGCAGGGAAAATTTCTAACCAATTCAAGTTGATGAGCACTATGTCAAGCTTACAAAAAATAGAAGACTCCCCCTCCTGATTGTTATTCCAAGTGAAGAAACATCCAGTAAAAGGGCAGTCAAACAGCCCAGTACCTTGCACACAGTCTGAGAAGTCTTGGAAGTGATGTGGCTTGACTTTCTCACCTCCCTCCTTCTCATCAGGTTTCAAAATAGAATTGAAGTCCCCCATAAAAGCCCAGGGCTCATCAAATCTTTTCAACAAGTAATTCATATCCAGCCACAACTCTTTCCTTTGCTGTCTGTCATTCAGTCCATAGACTACTGCCAACATGAAACACTTTCCATCAGTAGTTTTGACCCTAACAACAATAATTTGGTCAGAGGAGAAGATATGCCTGAGTTCTAGGTGATTAGGATCCCAAGCCAGCCACACTCTCCCCCCATTGCAAGCATCATAATTATCTAGGAACTCCCAATAAGGATTTATAGCTTTTTGGACATAAATCCTGTTATTAAAGGCAACTCTGGTTTCAACCAGGCCAAGCAAGCTTAGCTTATTCACTCTAATGAGGTCTTTAACCTCTTTTATTTTTAGAGGGTTGTTTAATCCCCTCACATTCCAGCAACTCAAATGCATCATTTAACCATTGGAGGGGTATTGCAACTTCCTCCCTTTCATCTCAACAATGCCTCTTGACTTCTCCCCCTCATTATGGGAGAAAAGAGCAATAACAGTTGCAACTCCCTCACTGACCCCTGTTTCTGGAGCCACTGGAGAGCCCTTCATGTCCATGGCATCAGGGCATAGAACCTCATTCCCATATGGCCCTTCAATACCAGCCATTGTAGTGACTTCATCAGCTAGACAGACTCTTTTAGAGGCATGTCCTTCCAAGTTCTCATTTGCTATTGCTATACCTTTATTAGTAGAGTGGCCAGCAGTGTTTTTATTCTTCCTTTTTATCACAGGAATCCATTCCTCCTCAGGGGGGTCCAATATAGGGATAGACTTGCTACTGTTGGCTGCCTTAGGAGGTGGGGTGTCCAGCAATTGTGTCCTCAACATAGAGAACCTAGAACCATCCCCAATATGACTATCAACACTTTTAGTAAAAGTGGTTTGTGCAACCCCCTTAACAGGGGCAGGTTTCAGCTTAGTATTAGGTTGCACATTCTCTTTAACAATAAGTCGAGCACCTTGTGAGCTACTCTGTCCATTCACATTATTAGTCCTAGACAAGGGATCAGAATTACCCATTTTAACCTTGGAGTTTTCCTCTCGAGCTGGAGCCTGATGATCCTTACTCTTAGCATGGTACGGACACTTACCAAATGAGTGACCAAATTCCCCACAGCCAGTACACAACAGGGGTCTCCAAGCATATTCGACTGAGATATTGCTCACCCTAGTATCATCAAGAACAATGGTAACCACCTCAGGGAATTTACATTCCTTTCCAATTTCAATGCACACCCTCGCATAAGCCATGCGAGTCTTATCCTCAGTAGGCTGATCAAGCATTATAGGCTTACCAAGCACGCTAGCAATTCGAGCTAACCCCTTTGGGTTCCAAAGAAGCAGAGGTACCTTCCTAAAATTCACCCAGACTGGAACAGAAGCTAAGTTTTGAATCTCCTCCTCAATAAATGGTCTCCAAGGTCTGGTGACAAACAAATGTCGAAGGATGAAAAGTGGCTCATGTTCTAAAGCCTTTTGCCGATCCTCCTCTAAACTAAACCGCATTATGTAAGCAGCTTCACCATGAACAGTGAGTCTGAGCTCACCTTTGGGTTGCCATGCCTTTAGAAGAGCCCTATACACAGGGAGGTAAGGTAATCTTCTCCCAACAAACGAGCCAATTAACCAAGATTCACAGTCTCTTTGTTCATCAATGAACTCAGAGCTACTATAAGAGGCAACCAGTTCACCATTCCTTACAGTAGGTGGAGTGTATTCTAATGAAGAACGAGAAGCAGGCTGCTTCTTGAGAAACAGAGATGCCCAATCAGTCTTCAGAGGAGAGCTACTTGGTACCCTAGATGAAAACCCTCTCAAGAGTGGATCGTCTGATTCCATCTTACCCGAGTCCCTCTGTTTCGAAGAAGCTCCACCTCCATTCAGAGATGGTTCTCCTTCACCAGAGGCAGGAAGACGAACCTTTGTCTCCCTTGAGACCAGCATGCCTCCACCAAGGGAGCAACACTGATTCCAAAGAAACTATCAGACCAATCGGAATAGGCAGCTGACCTCCACCGACCAACCACCACCTCCAACCTTGCCGGAAAACACGAATCCCAAAAACCCTAAAAGTTCTCACCACCCGGCTCTTTCTCTCTCCTACTTTCAATATACTTTTCTTAATTACTGGTAGATGTTACACACTGCCTCTTGGTAGCACTCATATTCAATTCCTTCTTCTCAATTGACAAGGTGGACACACCAGATTTGACCCCCTTCTTCTTCTTGTGGCTAACCACAGACCACTGCTCACCCCCCTCCTTGAGCGTATTCTCAATTGACAAGGTGGACACACCAGATTTGACCCCCTTCTTCTTGTGGCTAACCATAGACCACTGCTCACCCCCTCCTTGAGCGTATAAGTCAGTAAGCACTCTAGTGGAATCAGTAATCATAGACAGTGGCTCAGATGATTCAATGGTGAGCAAATCCCCCTGTCCAACAGGTTCCATATCTCTAGGAGGCCCCCCTCCCCTCATTAACCTCCCCAGCAACAGGGTGCATAGGGGTCTTCCCCTCCCCCTCAGCAGACCCTTTCCCAAGAACAGACTGAACCCCTTTACCACCAGTCATAGGCCGAGCACCAAGTCCACCCCTAGGCTTGGAATTAACTCGAACACCTTGAGAGCACCTTCTAGCAGAATGGCCAAAAACACCACAAGTCTGGCATCTCTCAGGCTTCCAAGAGTACTCAACAACAACTTCAACAATCTTCTCCTCATCAATCATAAGCTTTATAGTACTAGGCATAGAGTGGTCAAGCTCCATATCCACACAAACCCGAGAATAAGCCATCGTAGTCTGTTTCTCTGTTGGAACATCCAGAATAATAGGAGTATCAAGCACACTAGCAGCAAGGCCAATTCCCTCAGGGTTGAAAAGAACATAAGGCAGGTTATGAAGATTAACCCACACAGGGACAGAGACCATCTCCTCAATATGCATCTTCCAAGGTCGAATGACAAACAACCGACCAGAGATATATAAAGGACCATGGTCCATAACCAACCTCCGATCCTCATCCAAATCAAATTTGAGCACGAATGCAGACACCCCATGAATAGTAAGTGACATTCCACCCTTAAGCTTGAAAACCTTCTTAAGAGCAGTAGACACAACCATATACGACAGCCTATCACCCAAAAAATAACCGAACAGAGCATTCTCACATTCACGAATCTGAGAAGAAAAATTTCGCATAGAAACCAGAGCAACCTTCTCATCATTAATCACAGCAGGAGGGGACACTTAAGCTTTGCCCTCGAACTGGCAGCACCTTGCCTAAACTACCCAGCCCAGCTAGAACGGCCAAAACGATTATCCTCCTGATCAGAACCAAAATCCATCGACTTCCCCTCATCCATCATGGATCGTTTTGAGGTTTCACTATCACCTTCCAGAGGGAGGGAACCCTCGCGCGATCCAAGAGAGATGAACCTTTGCTCCCTCATTCACCCAGAAGAAGGAAATGCCAACAAAGAGGAAGTTGCCGGAACCAGACAGAAAACAAAACCACACGGAAACCAAGGAGACACACACCAGCTCCAAGAAACTTGGCCGGAGCCCCAACCGGAAACACACGCCGTCAAACCCTAGAAAAAATGCGCCGCCCAAGAGCTTCTCTCTCCTCTCACCCCCAGGCGTCACAAATTAGCACTTCTGGACTTTATCGGCTTCGAGTAGAAGTTCTTGGTGTTGGCGTCGGATTCTTGCTGGCAGGCCGACGGCTCAGCGACTCATTTGCACTTCTCTTGGGGATGGTCATGATACCAAATTTTGGACTGACTTATGGCATCCTCGTGCTCTTCTTTATGATGCTTTCGAGGAGGGGTATAAATATGATTCTCACCTTCATCTAGATGCCCGGGTTTATCAGTTTATAGGACAGTCAGGCTGGGTCTTTCCTACTCATGTTGCAGCCATGTTAGGGACTATCGAGGTCGATGTCAGAGAGGTGGTCGTAGATAGTACTCTCAGAGATGAGGTGATCTGGATGCCTGGGCAGAATGGAGAGTTTCTCTCAAAGAGACGTATGAAGCAATTCGACCTAGAGGAATTCGATTGAGCTGGACTTCATTAGTATGGTCACCGGGTGGTATCCCCAAACATTGCTTCATCACGTGGCTTGTTTTTCGAAAACGCCTCAAAACTAGATCGCTTTTGGCTGGTTGGGGTATGATTATAGACACTACATGTGTATTCTGTGAGGGAGAGGAAGAAACGGATTTCCACTTATTCTTTGGTTTTCGGTCACAAAGATTATATGGGAATCGCTATTACTCAAGATGGGATTTCAGAGAGTATGTGCTGCTGATTGGGAAGGGGAGCTACAGTGGTGTATTAATCACTTTGGTGGGCTTTCTATTGTTGCCCGAGTGGCTCGTCTGCTTCTAAATGCCTATGTCTATCGTATTTGGAAGAAGCGGAATAACAGGGTATTTAGAAGTAATGTCATGTCACCGGGGCTGATTATATACACTATTTGTGATGAAATGCTGATCAAGCTGAATACCATTACCAAACGGTTTGAGGATACTGAGGAGAATAGGAGGGCCATCGATCGCTGGTATCTCCCTCCTAAAGCCGGTCTATACTTCATGTAAATGGACTCGGCCAGTGGCTGGAAGATATATGATTAATACCGATGGTGCTCTGAACGAGGTGGATGCGGGGTATGGAGCCATTATTCGAGATTCGGAGGGGACGGTTGTGAGAGCAGCAATAGGTCAGGTTGATGGACAGACTATCTTCATACACGAGCTACAAGGTGTTGAGTTGGGATTGGAGCTAGCACTTAGTGCCGGATTGCAGGAAGTTGAACTTGGTCTTGATGCGATGAATATCAAGTTATTTCTTGCAAAACCACATCAAAAACTACCATGGAGGGCAAGGAGTTTGTGGAAGAGAGTTCAAAGGCTTCGGAGCCTATTTCGGAGTTTTTGGGTTTTTCATGTCTATACAGAAGCCAATTAGGCTGCTGATTTCTTGTCGAAGATGAAGCTCGAACCGGGGGTAACTCACTTGAATATTAGTCAACTTCCGGTGGAATTGGTCAACATTGTTAATGCGGACTCTAGAGGGACAGTGAGAATGAGGAAAGGGAGGGGCTAATGATATGATGTAATTTGATTTCTTTGTTGTTTTCTGATATTTTATTTCTTTGTATGCGATTCGGGATCCTCCCGTTTATCATTATAAAAAATAATTGCACCAAACCGTGACACAAAAATTTTCACGAGTTGTCAGTTTTGTCATCCAATATGCTTCATATGTCTTAAAACTTCATTCCACATGATTTTTTAGGGTTTTACCTCGATTTTGACCCCTCAGATCGGAAATGAAATGCTAGCAACAAGAAACTCCATCCCTTCATAAAAAACTAGGAGAGAGAAAGTGCCGAGTGGAGTGGTAATAGGTATAATCTTCCACCTAGAGGTCAAGGGTTCGAGGCACACGCTGAACAATTCAAAAAAAAGTGCCGAGTGGAGCGATTTGTTAGGGTAGGCGGCGTCGCTTTCTGCTCTGTTGTTCTTGGGTGTTTGGTGGTTGGTGGTATCCTGAATATTGATTTTTCTGTTTCCGTGTCCATTGTTTCCTTTTCGTCGGCAAGTTTCCTTTGAGGGAACATGTCGACTTCTCCTCCCTGTTCCTGGTGGTGGTGGTTCAGCTCCTTCGGGCTCTGAATCTCCACCAAAACAGAGAAGCATGGGTGAGGAGGAAATGGATCAACCTGATGGTAGGTCGAAGGATCAGGGTGGAGGTTCGAGTTGGGCTTCTCTTTTTCGGCCTGAGGAAAAGAAATATCGAGCTAAACTGGAGTTTACACCTCCTAAAATCTGTAAGGATGGTGAGCTTCCTGAGCTTAAGCTTGAGGATTTTGAGGAGGAGATCAGAGACTGTGAGAATTTGTTGATTGGGTCGTTTGTTGGTCAGCGATTACCTTTCCCTCTGGTTCGTAGGGTTCTGACTTCTCGGTGGAAACCCAAGGGGGAGATGTTCTTGACTGTTCATGGGGATGCTTCTTACATTATCCGTTTTTCGTTGGAATAGGATAGGCAACGAATCTTGGAGATGGAGCCTCTTTATATTGTGAATAGGTTGTTCTTTGTTCGTCCCTGGAGTTTGTTCATTGAGGATGACATTGCTGTTATGGAAACTGTACCAGTTTGGGTTTGTTTCCGAAATGTCCCTATGTTTCTATGGAATGCTAAAGGGTTAGCCATGATTGTTAGTCAATTGGGGAAGCCAATTATGTTGGATGAACCAACAGCCAGGAGATCATGGTTGGCTTATGCTCGTGTTTGCATTAAAATACCTAAGGAGTGTTCCATGCCTGAGGTAATCTCTTTTGTTGTAAAAGATACTAGTCAAATTAACATTCCTGTTGAATATGCATGGAGACCCTTAAAATGTTCAGGATGTGGTGTCTTTGGACATTCTTTAGGAAAGTGTAAGGTAACTGTTCGAGAAAAGGTGCCAGAGAAGTCACCTGTTGATCCAGCTGTTCCAAGAGCTGGTATGCATGGGACTGTGAGGGAGACAGGTTCTACTATTAATAGTGGTCGTGTTCAGGGTGCTGCACCACATTTGGTGGCCCCTGCTTAGGGTATTGCCATCCCTTCTACTTGTGCTCAGGGGTTTGAGCCCCCAGGGGCTCCTCCTGCAAAAAGTATGAAGGAGATGGCTAGCTCTTCCTCTGGTCAGCATGATAAGGTGATGGAGGAGGGGGGTTGGACTGAGGTGAGTAGCTCCAAAAAGAACAAGAAATTTGATGAGGCTAGTTGCTGATCCTTTGACAGATAAGAATGGTGGCAATGCCTCTAAGAGGTTATGCGTGGGAATTGAGTCTGGTGGACCTGACTCAATGGAGATTGGTGATGCTCATTCTGAGCAGTCTGGGGTAGCTTCTAAGGCTGCTATATTTGGAGGGAGTGTGGTTCTCAGTCAGGCAACCCCTAAGTTGAAGGGCAGGAGACCTATTAGATCTATTAATGATTAGTTATGGTTGTTGGAATGTGAGGGGACTAAATGATTCCCTCAGAATAAAGGAGGTTGTCAAATTCATTAGGAGTAATAAGTTGTGTTTGTGTGGGTTGTTGGAGACACATGTAGATGTTAGCAATAAGGAGAAAGTGTTGTCACATTGTTCGAGGAAAATGTACTGAGAGAAAGTGCTCTGGGCGATTTCTTAGGTTATTGTGCCGCCGCCGTTTATCTTCTCCGATCTTCTTGGGATCTCGGGAGTTGGTCGGAGGTTTCTTTTTCTGTTTTCTCTAAGGGTTTGTGTCCGATTGTTTCCTTGAATCCAGCACAACCTTCTTTAAAGGAATGTTGGAGGAAAGGGAGCCGAAGCTTCTCCTTCCCCCCCTGGTGGTGGAGTTTCAGATTCTTTTGGATCTAAATTCCTACCAAAACAGAGTGGACCTAGTAAGGAGAGATCGGAACAGTCAAGCTTTGGTGCTGAGGATGGTGGAGCTCAAGCTTCTGGTTGGGTTTCCCTTTTCTTGCGACGGAAGTCTACTGTTCGTACTCCTTTAGTATACACTGCACCTTCTGTGCTCGATGGTAAACCGATGGTGGCGTTTTCTGTTGCTGACTTTGAATCCGAAAGGATGTAGTGTGAATCTTGGTTGGTTTTTTTTTTGATAATGATAAGCGGGAGATGCCCGAACCGAGAACAATGAAATATAAAATCAAAAAACAGCAAAGAAAAATCAAAATTACACCATTTCATTAGCCCCAACCTTTCCTCATTCTCACTGTCCCTCTAGAGTCCGCATTAACGATATTGACTAATTCCACCGGAAGTTGACTAATATTCAAGTGAGTCACCCCCGGTCCGAGCTTCATCTTTGACAAGAAATCTGCAGCTTGATTGGCTTCTCTATAGACATGAAAAACTCGAAAGCTCCGAAATTGACTTCGAAGCCTCTGACTCTCTTTCACAAACGCCTCGCCCTCCATGGTAATTTCTGATGTGGTTTTGCAAGAAGTAACTTGATATTCATCGAGTCAAGACCAAGTTCAACTTCCTGCAATCCGGCACTAAGTGCTAACTCCAAACCCAACTCAACGCCCTGTAGCTCATGTATGAAAATAGTCTGTCCGTCAACCTGACCTGTGGCTGCTCTCACAACAGTCCCCTCCGAGTCTCGAATAATGGCTCTATACCCCGCATCCACCTCGTTCAATGCACCATCCGTATTAATCATGTATCTCCCTGCCGTCGGCCGAGTCCATTTGCATGGAGTGTAAACCGGCTTTTGGAGAGAGAGAGTAAGATTCCAGCGATCAATGGTTCTCCGATTCTCCTCCGTATCTTCAAACCGTTTGGTAACGGTATTCAGCTTGATCCTCACTTCATCAAAAATAGTGTGTATAATCAACCCCGGTGGCATGACATTACTTCTAAATACCCTATTATTCCGCTCCTTCCAAATATGATAAACATAGGCATTTAGAAGCAAACGACCCACTCGGGCAGCGATAGAAAGCCCACCAAAATTATTGATACACCACTGTAGCTCCCCTTCCCAATCTGCAACACATACTCTCTGGAATCCCATCTTAAGTAATAACGATTCCCATATAATCTTTGTGACTGAACACCCAAAGAATAGGTGGAAGACCGTTTCTTCGTCTCCCAATATAGTAACATGCTGTTCAAAACCACCTTAATGAGAAGAACACACCCCGCAAATGATAAAAAGCGACTCTTCCAAGATTGGATTCGTCTCTTGATTTTATCAATTAGCGGGATGCAATGACTATAGGTAAGACGAGATGATATAAGAGGTAATCCCAGGTATCGAATAGGCAGAGAACCAGTACTGAATTCCAGGATGGTGGTGATATCACTCTGACGTGGAGTCGAAAGACCAGCAAAGAAGATGGTACTCTTGAGCACGTAGGCCTGCAACCCCGTCGCCCGATGAAAACCAGTTAGCATACCTTTTAGAGATTGAGCCGAACCCATGTCTCCTCGAAAGAAGACCATGAGGTCATCGGCAAAACAAAGATGAGTAACCTTCGGGACTAGACACTGGGGGTGAAGCAGAAACCGACCTACTCTTTCCTCTCGATCAATGAGGACCGCAAAAACCTCCATCATTAAAACAAACAAATATGGGGATATCGGACAGCCTTGCCGTAAACCCCGTTTCCCATCAAAGTAACCATGGGCTTCACCGTTGACCAGAATAGAGAACTTGGACGTAGTAACACAAGCCCGTATCCATTCTATAAATATGCTTGGAAAATGGAACTTACCAAGGACCAAGAGTAGTGAAGACCAACGGACTGTGTCATACGCCTTCTTAAGGTCAATCTTAACCGTACACCGAGCTGGACCAGTAGGTCGATGGTAGTTCCGGACAATCTCATGGGCCAGCATGATATTGTCTTGGATAGTACGTCCAGAGATAAAAGCTGACTGGTTTGGACTAATCATCGAATAAATTACTCCCTTCAGCCGTATAGTAAGAATCTTGGTAATGCATTTATAAAAAACATTACAGCAAGATATCGGTCTGAAATCTGACACTGAAGAAGCATTATCTATTTTAGGAATAAGAGTCACAAAAGTAGAATTTACCTCTTTGAGAAGTTTTCCTGAGCTGAAGAATCTCTGGATAGCTTTCACAAAATCATCCCCCACGATGTCCCAACACGCCTCAAAAAAATGGGAAGAGAACCCATCCGGCCCCAGCGATCGATCAGAACCAATAGTTTGCAAAGCAGCATATATTTCATCTCTGGTCACCCTCATAGTAAGAAGAGCCCCTTCAGCTTCCGTTAGCGGGCGTGAGAACTCCACATTAGACATATGATCTAATGCTTCATTATCCTCATCCTCTCGACCGAATAAGTCCCGATAGAAATCCACACACATATTAGCTATTTCCACTGGATCCTCAGCCACCGAACCATCCTCTCTGGTGAGTCGAGTGATAGCGTTCCGAGACTTCCGCTCTTTAATAGAGTTGTGGAAATAAGCAGAATTGCTGTCATCGAGAGTAAGCCAGTCAACTTTAGCACGTTGTCGGAGCATTGCTGTTTCAGCCCGTACAACGTTACTATAGTTTCATTAGCTACTCTCTCTTGCCTCCGTAAAACTAGATTTGCTGGATCTTCCTGCAATCGAACCTGCACTGAATGTAAAAAAATCCGGTTAATTGTTACCTGGTTCGTCACCCCATTGAACCGATCTTTCTTCTATTCATTTAATCGAGCCTTCAAAGCTTTGAGTTTTGTCACCATACGAAACATCGGATTTCCCCGTACTGACACCTTCCATACATCAGCAACAAGAGCACGAAACGTGGGATCCTCCGTCCAAGCGTTAAAGAACCGAAACGGAGTACGCCGGTGTATGTTGGGTGCAGCAAGCGGAATAATAATGGGAGAGTGATCTGAATCCCTAGGCGGTGGAAAATCTGCTTTAGCTAGAGGAAAGCAGTTCAACCAACCACTATTAATAAGAGCCCGATCAATCTTGGAACTGACATTAGTAACTCCCATCTGCCTGTTAGACCATGTATAGAAGCAACCTGTAAACGGGCAATCAAATAGTCCCAAATCGGTAACACAGTCAAACATCTCATTAGAGCCTTGAGATGGTGAGATATTACCGCCTCTCTTCTCATTGGCGAGCATAGTGGTGTTAAAGTCACCTAGCACTAGCCACGGAGCCTCAGAACCCATCATAAGAAACTCAAGGTCCCTCAAGAGCTCCCAGCGATGAACAATGCTATTGCTTCCATACACCACTGCCAAAAGGAAATTCGAACCATCTGGAAAACGAACACCACCTGCAATAACTTGTCCTCCAACGTGGGACATAGTGAAATCAACCCTGGTCGGGTCCCATCCAATCCAAATCCGTCCATTCGGAACAGCCACGTAATTATCAATAAAGGTCCAGCTAGGATTGAGACTACGCTGAATACGAGTCTTATTCCTTTCCTGGACATGAGTTTCTAAAAGGCCACAAAAACCAATACGATTCAATCTCACAAAATCTCTCACACTCTTCGTACGGAGAGAGTCATTAAGACCTCTCACGTTCCAACTTGAGAGATTAATCATTAGACTATGAAGGGGGCTGTTTCGAGCTCCTCAGAGGGCTCAGTATTAATTTCTAATCTCGGATTTAGCAAAATAGGGTCATGATCAGTTCGTGACCTGTCCCCTTCCCTTCCCTCATGAATATTTTGGTCCTTTTCCAAACCCTCCTCTCCAGGCTCGTGTTCAAAAGAACCAGGATGGAATTCGCCAGAATTAGATAGAGCCGAAAAAGAATTACCTGGAAGGAGACTATGTTGCGTAGATTTACCACGAACCGGTTCATTCTTTTTGCTATTTTCCGACGTTGATTATCATGCTTCTCCGAGTGGCCTGCTCCAATGACGAAAGTATTGGATTTGGAAACTACCACCGACCAACCTCCTTCTCTCTCTCGGTCTTCATCCATACTGTTCGGACCTGACTCCCGATTAACCATTGCTGGTCTCTTCTTACCCCCTCCTCTTCCACCATTACTATTTGTCCAACCAGATTTGTTACCATATTGCCTCCCACTAGCATTCTGAGTTTGGTGTTGCAAGTCTTGTCTTTTCGGCCCCAAACGAGTGGTAGAATTATTATCTACCAATCTGACCTCTTTAGGTCTTGATTTACCACCTTCATCAACATTTGTAACAACATCTGGTTTTGGTTGTTTCTTGCATGTCCCTTCATCATGCCCAAAAACAGAGCAGACTTCACATTTAGTTGGTTTCCATGAATACTCTACTTGAACCTGGACAAAATATTCAGAATCACCCTCCTCAATCCGAATAGTTATGTCGTCGGGTAAGTCAGTGTCTACTGCCACTTCCACACAAACACGAGCAAACGCCATCCGCTCTCTTGGTTCCGTTCGACTATCCTGCATTAAAGGAACACCCAATACACTAGCAATGTTTGAAATACCTTTCGGGTTCCAAAAAGAAAGGGAATATTTCGGAGATTAACCCATAATGGAATAGTTTTCATTTCTTGAAGTTCCTTCTCAACATTAAGTCGCCATGGACGTACCACAAAAAGTCTCCCAACAATAAATATAGGTTCGAATTCCAAGGCTCGCAATCTGTCTTCAGTGGAAGAGAAATGTATAACATAAGCCGAATCACCATGTACCGTAAGCTTCATTTCTCCCTTCGGACTCCATTTTTTCAATAAAACACTATACACTAACCCGTAGGCTAGTCTTTCACCAACAAAGCTTCCGACCAGGATGTTCTCGCATGACTTCATTTCATTAGCAAAGTTTGATACTTTTAGGTTTGCCACGAAACGATTATTCACTTTGATTGGAGGTATGTATCTTAGTGTAACTCGGTTAGCTGCTGTTTGACGTGGGAATAAGTTAGACCAGTTAGAAACTTTATGCACACCCCCTGAACTTGCCGAAGCATTGCCCTGGTTTGCAGGCCCATGGCCCATTTGCCCGTCGCACCTCGAAACCCTACCTGTTGTCGGAACCCTAATCTCTTCGGCCTGAGTTCTCTGTAATTCCGGTCGTTGCTGTTCTTCTTCACCTACTATAGTCATGCCAATACTTGAATTTGGATTGCGAAGAAGACCCGAAAAAATATTGTTTCTAATAGAATCGGCTAATAACTTTGAACCCTGATTGGTTCCTTTCTCACGAGCAGTGCTAGCAGCACCAAAACGAGCAGAACCATTGTTTTGTTCTTCAAGGACTCGAGAGACAGACCGTTGCTTTAGACCAATCGATTTTCCTGTTGCATTGAATCTTAACCCAACTGAACCAGGAGTATCATTTCGTGTGATCGGTTGTTGGTGTTGCAACGCAGCAGAGGTTTCTTCCATCACGACTTCTTCATTAACCCCGACAGAGTTACCCTCTATCATCTCATCTTCATCGTCTTCACTTGGTTATCGGTTAGCAGCCAACAAGAATCGACCTTCTCCTATCTCTCCTTCATCCCTTAAACTAGTATCTTTGCCGTGAGAAAGCTCCTTCATGGCTGGAAAATCCAGTTGTTCCTAATGCTTTGGTTAAGGCTTGGCAACCAAAAGGTGAGCTCAATCTTACTCTTCAAGGTGATACTCTGTTTTTCATTAATGGTGTGTTTGGATGGCGGAATCATGAATCCGCGGATTCATGAGTCCTTGGGATTCATGATTCCATTCATGAATCCAAGTAATATTTTTTGGCTTGTTTGGCAACTAAGAATCCTATGATTTATTATTATTTGAGTATTTCTAAACGTCTTTAGAAAAATTATGATTTTTGAAAACAATAATGATTTTGAAAAATAATAATGATTTTGTAGAAGGAAATATTTTTTTTGTTGATTTTAAGTTTGAAATTTAGGTTCATTAATCCAAAATCATAACAAATTCTAGGGGATAGGGTGGGATTTTGATCCAATACAAATTTTAGAATTAAGAATCCTTAGGATTCAAAAGTCCTAGGATTCTTGGTAGCCAAACAGACCAAGAATTCATGAATCCTACCAAATTCCACTTTTCATAGGAATCCTACTTAGGAATCCTGCAACCAAACACACCATAAGTTTTCTCTTGAGGAGGATAGAGAGAAAGCCCTTGATCATGAGCCTTTGTTTATCATGAACCACCTCTTTGTTGTGAGACCATGGACTCCTTTTATAGAAAGTGATATTCAGACTTTGGAGTCGATTCCTATATGGGTTTGTTTTCGATATATTCCTTCTCTGTTTTGGAATCCGAGAGGAATTGCTCGTATTGCTAGTGTTTTAGGTAGACCTATTATGCTAGATCATCCTACTGAGACCAAGTCAAGAATGTCTTATGCTAGGGTTTGTATAGAGGTGGGTAAAGACTGTCAATACCCGACTGAGATTCCTTTGCTTATTGATGGAGTTAAGGTTAAGTCAGTTCAGGTGGAATTCCCATGGAGACCACCTCTATGTTCAAGTTGCAATGAGTTTGGGCATTTTCTGGGTAAATGTTCTAAGGTTGCTAGGACAGAGGAGCCACAACCTGCTCCAAGGAACCAGACTGATCATGGGAGGAGGAATGGGATGCAGCCTGCTCGACAAAATGCCAAGGAAAGGGCTCAAGGTGGTAATTCAGTTAATGGTCAGAAGCAGGGGGCTTCTTTTAGGCCTGTTACCAATTTGAGGAAGGAACAGGAGACCCTCTTGGGTAGAGGGAAGCTTGTAGTACCTTCTAATGACAAGAAGGGTAGCTCTCAGGTGTTGAATCAAACCTTTGGTGGCCAGAAGGGTTCTAGGTTCTCTGTGCTTAATGACCCAATGATGAGGGATGACTGCTCTTTTGAGAGGGGAGTCTTCTTCTGCTGGTATTGGTAAGACTGATAAGGAGTATCCTGATAAGGTGAATGATGAGGGGTGGATTCCAGTGGTAAAGAGGAAGAGTAAAAGTGGAGGGGGCATGAGGAATAGTGAGTCTGGGCATAAGAGAGTATGCCTGGCTGATGAGAGTCATGAAGAGGAGGGTCAGGATAGCTCCATGGAGGAAGATGGAGAGGCTGACTCTGATAATGGTGCTATGAATGATGCTAAAGCTGATAGTGCTAGGAACATGGTCCAGTCTATGGGCCAAGGTGATAGTGTTGCTGAAGTTGTGGCCCTCTTTGATCAAAAGGAGATGGGCTTGAGACAGGGTATTGTTGGAGCTAAAAGGGGTGTGCTTAGGAAACCACTTAGAATTTTAAATGGTTAGTCTAGGCTGTTGGAATGTGAGAGGCCTTAATGGCCTCCAAAGAATAAAAGAGGTCAAAGACCTTATCAGGGTTAACAAATTGAGTTTGGTTGGTTTAGTTGAAACTAAAGTGGCTATATCAAATAAAGTTGCTGTTCAGAAAGCAATTAATCCCTTTTGGGAGTTTCTTGATAACCACTCAGCTGGTAGTGGGGGTAGAGTGTGGTTGGCTTGGGATGCTAAAATCCTAACTGTTAGTCTTGTGTTTACTTCTGAGCAGTTGTTGGTTGTTAAAGTAATCACCTCTGACTCTAAGGTTTTTATGTTGGCTGCTGTCTATGGTCATAATTCTAGAAGTCAGAGAGTGGATATGTGGCAAGATATGAGAATCCTTGTTAGGAGGTTTCCTGGGCCATGGGCTTTTATGGGGGATTTTAATTCATTACTTAAGGCAGATGAAAAAGTGGGAGGTGATCCTGTGAGGGTTTGCAACTACATGGATTTTGCTTCTTGTGTTCATGACTTAGAGCTCTTAGATTGCCCCTACACTGGCTGTCACTTCACTGGAAATAACAAACAGGAGGGGCCTGATTGTGTTTTTTCCAAGCTTGATAGAGTTCTCATAAATGTTGATTGGCTTGCCGTGTTCCCTTCTTCCAAAGTGCAATTTTTACCCCCTGGAGCTTCTTACCATTCTCCAGCTATTTTCTCTTTGGAGGACTTGATTTGTATTGGTAGGAGACCTTTCAAATTTTTTAATTGCTGGTGTGAGGAACCAGGCTTCATGGAGTTGTTAGAGGAAGTATGGAAGGAAGATGTGAGAGGCACTCCCATGTATCAGTTGGTTACCAAGCTTAAGAAACTGAAAGCTAAGACGACTTTGTGGGCTGATTGGGTGAGACATAATCTCATCAAAGATCAACACTTCTGGACTTTATCGGCTTCGAGTAGAAGTTCTTGGTGTTGGCGTCGGATTCTAGCCAGCAGACCGACAGCTCATCGACTCATTTGCACTTCTTTGGGGGATGGTCATGACGCCAAATTTTGGACTGATTTATGGCATCCTCGTGGTCTTCTATTTGATGCTTTTGAGGAGACACATAGATATGATTCTCACCTTCATTTAGATGCCCGGGTTTCTCAGTTTATCGGGCAGTCAGGCTGGGCTTTCCCTAGGCATGTGGCAGCTATGTTAGGGACTATTGAGGTCGAGGCTAGAGAGGTGGTGGTAGATAGTACTCTAAGAGATGAGGTGATCTGGACGCCTAGCCAGAATGGAGAGTTTACTCTCAAAGAGACGTATGAAGCTATTCGACCTAGAGGAACTCGATTGAGCTGGACTTCATTAGTATGGTCACCGGGGGGTATACCTAAACATTGCTTCATCACATGGCTTGCTTTCCGACAACGCCTCAAAACCAGATCACTTCTGGCTAGTTGGGGTATGGCTATAGACACTACTTGTGTATACTGTGGGGGGGATGAAGAAACGGTTTTCCACCTATTTTTTGGGTGTTCAGTCACAAAGATTATATGGGAATCGTTATTACTTAAGATGGGATTCCAGAGAGTATGTGCTGCAGATTGGGAAGGGGAGCTATAGTGGTGTATCAATCATTTTGGTGGGCTTTCTATCGCTGCCCGAGTGGGTCGTTTGCTTCTAAATGCCTATGTTTATCATATTTGGAAGGAGCGGAATAATAGGGTATTTATAAGTAATGTCATGCCACCGGGGTTGATTATACACACTATTTGTGATGAATTGAGGATCAAGCTGAATACCATTACCAAACGGTTTGAAGATACGGAGGAGAATCGGAGAACCATTGATCGCTGGAATCTTACTATCTCTCTCCAAAAGCCGGTTTACACTCCATGCAAATGGACTCGGCCGACGGCAGGGAGATACATGATTAATACGGATGGTGCATTGAACGAGGTGGATGCGGGGTATGGAGCCATTATTCGAGACTCGGAGGGGACCGTTGTGAGAGCAGCCACAGGTCAGGTTGACGGACAGACTATTTTCATACATGAGCTACAGGGCGTTGAGTTGGGTTTGGAGTTAGCACTTAGTGTCGGATTGCAGGAAGTTGAACTTGGTCTTGACTCGATGAATATCAAGTTACTTCTTGCAAAACCACATCAGAAATTACCATGGAGGGCGAGGCGTTTGTGGAAGAGAGTTCAGAGGCTTCGAAGTCAATTTCGGAGTTTTCGAGTTTTTCATGTCTATAGAGAAGCCAATCAGGCTGCAGATTTCTTGTCAAAGATGAAGCTCGGACCGGGGGTGACTCACTTGAATATTAGTCAACTTCCGGTTGAATTAGTCAATATCGTTAATGCGGACACTAGAGGGACAGTGAGAATGAGGAAAGGGTGGGGTTAATGAAATGATGTAATTTTGTTTTTTTGCTGTCTTTTGATTTTACATTTCATTGTTCTCGGTTCGGGCATCTCCCGCTTATCATTATCAAAAAAAAAAGACAGGCTCTGAAGGTTTACTCCCACTTAGCTAGTGCAGAGGCTTCTATGCTCAAACAAAAATCTAGAATTCAATGGTTGAATGATGATGATAGTAACACCAAGTTTTTTCATAATACCATCAGAGAAAGAAGAGTTGGAAATAACATTTCTAAGATTACTAATAGGGAGGGGGAGGTTGTTATGGAGCCCCAACTTATTGTTGATGAGTGTGTGGACTTTTATAGCTCTTTTTTTGGTCTCGCGTCTGGTGACCCCAGAGAGGATGATGTCCTAGACTCCTTTTCTTTCACTCACACTCTTTCTCTTGATAGTGAACAGGTCTTGCTGGAACCAGTTACAAGGGATGAAGTGGTGTATGCTCTTTCTACCATTGGGTTTGACAAAGCACCTGGGCCAGATGGATATTCCTCTTACTTCTTCAGGAGATGTTGGCCTATTGTGGGTGATGACTTTACTAGGGCAATTCTAAGCTTTTTTAAATCAGGGAAGCTGCTAGGTGAAGTTAATGCTACTTTGCTTTCTCTTATTCCTAAAGTCCCTAATGTGAACACTATGAGTGATTTCAGACCAATTGCTTGTTGTAATGTCATCTATAAGACAATCACTAAAATTTTGACCATTAGACTTAAGCAAGTGGTTCAGACTTTAGTGAGTGAAAATCAATCAGCCTTTATCTCAGGCAGGTCCATACAGGATAATATTATGCTTGCTCATGAACTTGTTAGGGCCTATGGAAGGAAGGATGGCCAGCCTAGATGCACTGTCAAGATTGACTTGCAAAAGGCATATGACACAGTAAGATGGAGCTCTCTCTTAAAGATCCTCAGGAGGTATAAGTTGCCTGAAAGATTTATTCATTGGATTGAAGCTTGTGTGACTACCCCAAAGTTCTCAGTGGTGGTTAATGGAGCTGTTAATGGGTACTTTGAAGGTAGAAGGGGCCTCAGGCAAGGATGCCCTATTTCCCCCTACCTCTTTGTTATGGTTATGGAGGTTTTTGTCGTTCTTATTCAGAGGAAGCAAACTACTGGTGATTTCCACTTACATCCTAGATGCAAAAATCCTATTGTTACTCATCTTTGTTTTGCAGATGACCTTATGGTTTTCATGAAGGGAGATAAGAGCTCTGCTTGTGCCTTGAAAGAGGTTTTGGATGAGTTGTTCATCTGCACTGGCTTAGTTGTGACTTGTCATAAGAGCTCTATCTTTTTTGCTTGTATGAGGGAGGAAAACGGGCTTGAAGTCCAGCTGGTCCTAGGGTTTAAGGAGGAAATGCTCCCAATCAGGTATCTTGGATTACCTCTTCTCTCTACCAGGTTTTTTTTTATAATGATAAGCGGGAGAAGCCCGAATCAAAAACAAGGAAAAAAAAGTCAAAAAACAGCAAAGAATTCAAATTTACATCATTTCATTAGCCCCAACCCTTCCTCATTCTCACTGTTCCTCTAGAATCCGCATTGACAATGTTGACTAATTCCACCGGGAGTTGACTAATATTCAAATGAGTGACACCCGGTCCAAGCTTCATCTTTGACAAGAAATCAGCAGCCTGATTGGCTTCTCTATAGACATGGAAAACCCGAAAACTCCGAAATTGGCTACGCAGCCTCTGAACTCTATGCCACAACCGCCTCGCCCTCCATGGTAATTCCTGATCTGGTTTTGCAAGAAGTAACTTGATATTCATCGAGTTAAGACCAAGCTCAACTTCCTGCAATCCGGCACTAAGTGCTAACTCTAAACCCAACTCGACACCCTGTAGCTCGTGTATGAAGATAGTCTGCCCATCAACCTGACCTGTGGCTGCTCTTACAACATGCCCCTCCGAGTCTCGAATAATGGCTCCATCCCCCGCCTCCACCTCATTCAGCGCTCCATCCGTGTTAATCATATATCTCCCTGCCATCGGCCGAGTCCATTTACATGAAGTATAGACCGGCTTTTGGAGCGAGATAGTAAGATTCCATCGATCAATGGTTCTCTGATTCTCCTCTGTATCTTCGAATCGTTTGGTAACTGTATTCAGCTTTATCCTCACTTCATCACAAATAGTGTGTACAATCAGCCCCGGTGACATGACATTACTTCTAAATACCCTGTTATTCCGCTCCTTCCAAACATGATAGATATAGGCACTTAAAAGCAGACGACCCACTCAGGCAGCAATAGAAAACCCACCAAAGTGATTAATACACCACTGTAGCTCCCCTTCCCAATCAGCAACACATACTCTCCGAAATCCCATCTTGAGTAATAGCGATTCCCATATAATCTTTGTGACTGAACAACCAAAGAACAAATGGAAATCCGTTTCTTCATCTTCCCCACAGAATATGCATGTAGTGTCTATACTCATACCCCAACTAGCCAGTAACGATCTAGTTTTGAGGCGTCTTCGAAAAGCAAGCCGCGTGATAAAGCAATGCTTGGGTATACCACCCGATGACCATACTAATGAAGTCCAGCTCAATCGGGGTCCTCTAGGTCGAATTGCTTCATACGTCTCTTTGAGAGTGAATTCACCATTGTGGCTAGGCATCCAGATCACCTCGTCTTTGAGAGTACTATCTACCACCACCTCTCTTGCCTCAACCTCAATCGACCCTAACATAGCTGCAACATGGTTAGGAAAGACCCAGCCTGACTGCTCTATAAATTGAGAAACCCGGGCATCTAGATGAAGGTGAGAATCATATCTATAAACCTCCTCGAAAACATCATACAGAAGACCACCATAAGTCAGTCCAAAATTTGGTATCACGACCATCCCCCAAAGAAGTACCAATAAGTCGCCGAGCCGTCGGCCTGCTGGCTAGAATCCGACGCCAACACCACGAACTCCTGCTCGTAGCTGAAAGAGTCCAGAAATGCTGATCTTTGATGAGATTATTTCTCACCCAATCAGCCCATAGAGTTGTCTTACCACTAACCAAATCCCATATATGACGAAGATTGGACGCCTCGAAGAGCCTCTCGATATTGCGAAATCCAAGCCCTCCTTCATCGGTTGGGTAACATAAGCTTTCCCAACCAATAGGAGCTCGCTTACATCCCATATCAGCGCCAGACCAAAGAAACTTACTAAAGATAGAGGTGATGTCATTCATAACTCGTTTGGGAATAACAAACACCGCTGCCCAGTATAGTAACATGCTGTTCAACACCACCTTGATAAGAAGAACACGTCCCGCGAAAGATAAAAAGCGACTCTTCCAAGACTGGATTCGTCCCTTGATTTTATCAATCAGCGGGATACAGTGACTATAGGTAAGACGAGAAGATATAAGAGGCAATCCCAGGTATCTAATAGGCAAAGAACCAGTACCGAATTCCAGGATGGTAGTAATATCACTCTGACCCTGAGCCGAAAGTCCAGCGAAGAAGATAGTACTCTTAAGCACGTTGGCCTGCAACCCCGTCGCCCGATGAAAACCAGTTAGCACACCTTTTAGGGATTGAGCCGACCCTGTGTCCCCTCGAAAGAAGACCATAAGATCGTCTGCAAAACAAAGGTGAGTAACCTTCGGGACTAGACAATGAGGGTGTAGCAAAAACCGACCTGCCCTTTCCTCTCGATCAATAAGAACCGCGAATACCTCCATCATTAAAACAAACAGATATGGAGATATCGGACAACCTTGCCGCAAACCCCGTTTCCCATCAAAATAACCATGGGCTTCACCATTGACCAAAATAGAGAACTTAGACGTAGTAACACAAGCCCGTATCCATTCTATGAATATCCTTGGAAAATGGAACTTACTAAGGACTGAGAATAGTGAAGACCAACGGACTGTGTCATACGCCTTCTTAAGGTCAATCTTGACCGTACACCGAGCTGGACCATCGGGTCGCTGGTAATTCCGGACAATCTCATGTGCTAGCATGATATTGTCTTGGATGGTATGGCCAGAAATAAAGGCTGACTGGTTCGGACTAATCATCGAAAAAATAACTCCCTTCAGTCGAATCGTGAGAATCTTGGTAATGCACTTATACAGCACATTACAACAAGATATAGGTCTAAAATCTGAAACTGAAGAGACATTATCGATTTTAGGAATAAGAGTCACAAAGGTAGAGTTTACCTCTTTGAGAAGCTTTCCTGAGCTGAAGAAGTTCTGAATAGCCGCCACAAAGTCATCTCCCACGATCGACCAGCACGCCTTAAAAAAGTGGGAAGAGAACCCATCCGGCCCCGGCGATCGATCAGAACCAATAGATAGCAGAGCAGCATATATTTCATCTCTGGTCACCCTCATAGTAAGAATAACCCCTTCGGCATCCGTTAACGGTCGTGAGAACTCCACATCATAAATGTAATCTAATACTTCATTATCCTCGTCATCTCGACCGAATAAATCCCGATAGAAATCCACACATATATTGGCTATTTCCACTGGATCCTCAGCCACCGAACCATCCTCTCTAGTGAGTCGAGTGATAGCGTTCCGAGACTTCCGCTCCTTAATAGAGTTATGGAAATAAGTTGTGTTGCTGTCATCGAGAGTGAGCCATTCAACTTTAGCACGTTGTCGGAGCATTGCTGTTTCTGCCCGAACAACATTACTATAGTTTTCAGTAGCTACTCTCTCTTGCCTCCTTAATACTGGGTTTGCTGGATCTGCCTGCAATCTTACCTGCACTGAATGTAAAAAATTTCGGTTAATGGTTACCTGGTTCGTCACCCCTTTGAACCGATCCTTCTTCCATTCATTCAACCGTGCTTTCAAAGCCTTAAGTTTTGTCACCATACGAAACATCGGGTTACCTTGTACCGACACCTTCCATACATCAGCAACTAGAGCTCTGAACGTGGGATCCTCCGTCCAGGCACTGAAGAACCTAAACGGAGTACGCCGGTGTATGTTGGGTGCAGCAAGTGGTATAATGATCGGAGAGTGATCGGAATCCCCAGCCGGTGGAAAATCTGCTTTGGCTAGAGGATAACGAGTCAGTCAATCACCATTTATAAGAGCCCGATCAATATTGGAACTGACGTTTGCGGGTCCCATCTGCCTGTTGGACCATGTATAGAAACAACCTGTATACGGACAATCAAACAGTCCCAAATTGGTAACACATTCAAACATCTCATTGGAGCCTTGAGATGGTGAGTTGTTACCCCCTCTCTTCTCATTGGCCAGCATCGTGGAGTTAAAGTCACCTAGTACTAGCCACGGAGCCTCAGAACCCAGCATAAGGAACTCTAGGTCCCTCCAAAGCTCCCGGCGATGAACAGTACTATTGCTTCCGTACACCACTGCCAAAAGAAAACCTGATCCATCTGGGAACCGAACACCACCTGCAATAACTTGTCCTCCAACATGGGACACGGTGAAATCAACCCTACTCGGGTCCCATCCAATCCAAATCCGTCCATTCGGGACAACCACATAATTATCAATGAAAGACCAGCTAGAATTAAGACTACACTGAATACGAGTCTTATTCCTTTCCTGGACATGAGTTTCTAACAATCCACACAAACCAATACCATTCAATCTCATAAAATCACGCACACTTTTCGTACGGAGAGTGTCATTAAGACCTCTCACATTCCAACAAGCGAGGTTAATAATTAACTATTGAGGGGTAATTGCAACCTCCTCGGAGGTTTCTGGATTACTCTCGATGCTCATTGTACTCGAATCAGGATTAGTATCATTTCGTGTGTCATGGACCGGGTCATCTTTATCATGATTATTATGGTCCGAATGATTAAAACTCGATTCAGTACCATCAATTGACAATAAGGCAGCAAAGGAGTTACCTTTAGTGGTCTGATCTTCCAGAGCCGTGAGTTGTGGAGGATGTGATGGTACTCGCTTTATTATTTTCCTTCTCGGTTGGTCCAATCTGTCCGTCGATCCTATTCCCACTTGAAACTCTCTAGTCTTATGTGTAACCAACGTCCACTCATCAGTCCCATTTCTCACCTCCTTGTTATGAGTTACGTTGTAGTCATTACCTGGTCCATTTGCTGGTCATTTACGCCTAGCATTTTGGTGCTTTGGAGCAGCATTAGTCGTGCTGTTTTTTGTTGGAATTGAAGGTCTCGGGTTCCTGTTATTCCTAGCAATAACAACTCTATTAGTATCCATTGTAATGTCCCCACGTACCTGGTTTGCTGTTGTTTTCTCATGTGAATTAGGTTTCGGTTTCATGGGACATGTCTCATCATCATGGCCGAACACTTTACACCCTTCACACCTTTCCGGTTTCCACGAGTACTCAACTTGTACCTTAACATTGTGTGTTAATAATCCATCTTTTACTCGAACATCTACCTCATCCGGTAAGCAAGCATCAGCTTGTACCTCAACACACACACGTGCAAATGCCATCCTCTCTTTCGATTGCGTACGACCATCTTGCATGATAGGTTTACCCACCACACTCGCAATATAACAGATTCCTTTTGTGTTCCAAAGCAGTAATGGGATATTCCGAAAACAGACCCAAATAGGTATAGTTTTCAATTCTAGTAGTTCTTGTTCAACATTAGGTTTCCATTGTCGAACTACAAAAAGTCTCCCCGAAATAAATATCGGCCCAAGTTCCAATGCTCTTTGTCTATCATCGGACGAAGAAAACTTTATGACGTAAGCTGAGTTTCCATGTACCGTGAGTTGCATGTCCCCTTTCGGTTTCCATTGTTTCAACAACACATTATATACCAAACCATATCCCAACCTATCACCAATGAAGCTGCCTATGAGAATATCATCGAAAGTTTTGATTTCCTGTTTGAATTCCGTCACGTCCACTTCAGCGAATAGTTTCCCGTCAATCTTCTTCGGTGGTAAATAAACCATCTCATCTAAGTGATTAGTATTCTGGTGGCCGAACAGTGAAGAGGACCAAGTAGGAGTTCCGTTCACATTCAGTGATGGTAGTTTATGAGCACTCACCTGTTCGGGCCCAGAGAGTGGGCGTGTATCTTCATTTGGAACCCTACTTGCAGACGAAACCCTAGTGTTTCCTGAGTTAACTCGCTGAAATCTTGCTGCTTGTGAATCAGCCGAGCTTTGTGTGTTCATGGTGATTCCCACATTTGGTTTTCGAAAAACACTTGATAAAATATTATTTCGTATATCATCTGCTAAGGGCTTGTGACCCTTATGGACTGTCTTCTTCCCCAAACCTGCTCATTCTTCTCTCACATGAACAGAATTTTGAGTGACTCCTCCATTAACATTTGATGTAGACCCATCAACATTTGTTTTGGATTTGGACATTGCCTTAAACAGCAGACCAACAGAACCTGAAGTTAACGTACCACTTTGCTGCTGATTTTCATGAGCAGCCAGAGAGTTGTCTTAATCCATCTCCTCCTCTTCATCTTCACTAAGCACTCGGTTTCCAGCCAAGAGAAACCGTCCTTCACCTATTTCACCTTTATCTCTCATGTTGGTGTCATCACCAAGATGAGAATCACTCATTGCCGAACAAGAACAGATCGGCCAGTAAGAGATCTGATCAGAAACTTTTGCAAACCCTAGAAAAACACCACTTTCTCTCTCCTCACGTCACTTTCTCTCTCCTCACAGCAAAAGTTTTTTCTCAGGTAACCAATGTTTTCTCTCTACCAGGTTGTCCTATACTGATTGCATTCCTCTTATTCAGAAGATTATTGGTAGAGTTCAATCTTGGAAAGCTAGGTTTCTTACTTTTGCTGGTAGATTGCTTCTTGTCAATGTGGTTCTCACTAGCATGCTTATCTTTTGGATGTCTGTGTTTGTTCTCCCTAAGAGAGTTTATAAGGAAATAAACAACATTCTTTATAGGTTCATTTGGACTGGCATTGACCTTAGTTCTAAAAGGTCTTCTATTAGTTGGAGGGTGATGTGTTTGCCTAAGCATGAGGGTGGCCTTGGGATAAGAAACATTGAATTCCTGAACACTGCTTTCAACCTCAGACATGTATGGGAGGTCATTATAGGGAAAGAGACCTTGTGGGTCAGTTGGGTTAAACACAACCTTATTAAGGATCAAAACTTCTGGCATATGCAATCCCCAAAGGACTGCTCTTGGTGTTGGAGGAAAGTTCTTGAGGGAAGAGAGAAAGCCCATGAGCTCATGTTGCATATTATTGGTAATGGTAAGGACACCCTTTTTTGGACTGACCCTTGGCATCCTATTGGATCCCTTTATGGGTTGTATGAGGAGGGATTCAGATATAGCTCCTATCTCAATATTAACACTAAAGTTTCTAAGTTTATTAGAGATGGAGTCTGGCATGTTCCTGGGTTTCTTTACTACACTTTGAGCACTGTTTTCTCTAGGTTACAAGAGGTTCAGATCATCACAAATGAGCAGGATAGAATAGTTTGGAAAGTGAATTCCAAGGGAGAGTATTCTGTGAAAGATACTTATGATGCCATAAGACCCAGTTGTCAGACTGTCCCATGGCACAGGCTGGTGTGGTTTTCCAAAAGCATCCCTAAGCATTCTTTCATCACCTGGCTGACTCTTAGTAAAGGGTTGAAGACAAGAGAAAGACTCCAACAGTGGGGTATGAGTGTTGAAGTAGCCTGTGGGATATGTGGGGCTGGGATGGAGACTGATGATCACCTGTTCTTTGGGTGTAGGCTCTCCCAAGAGCTCTGGCATAGGTTGCTGGCCACCCTGGGCTTTCAGAGAAACTGTTTGGGTTCCATAGATGCTGAGATAGAATGGTGTCTTATTTTTTTTAAAGGTAGCCCTCTTATGGCCAGTGTGGGTAAGTTTGTTCTTAATGCCTTCTTTTATCATATTTGGATGGAGAGAAACTGTAGGATTTTTAAAGGTACTGCCTATAATGTTGATTCTATTTTCAATTGGATTGTTCATGAGGTGAGGATCAGAATTGCTTCTTGGTCTGGTCACATTGAGGACAATGAGCAGAACTCTACCTTAGCTAGCTCCTGGAATTTGAATGTGAATCTCTCTAGGCCTAAGCTCAGAGGTCATAAGTGGGAGGGACCACTTGAAGGATGGGTTCTCCTGAATACTGATGGATCCCTAGATGACAATACTGCTGGTTAAGGTGCCATTATCAGAGATTCTAATGGTTCTGTTGTGGCTCTGGGAGCTGGGTCTTCTAATTCTAAGTCTATTTTTGTGATTGAATTACAGGGTGTGGAATTTGGCTTGAAACTAACAAAGAAGCATCACTGTGAGCAGGTTCTTCTTGCAACAGATTCTATGACAGTGTACCAGCTATTGTCTAACTTAGATAAATTGCCCCCTTGGAATGCATGGCAGGTCTGGCTTAGCATTAAGAAGCTATGGGATTGTTTTAGTTCATGTCAGGTGAAGCATGTTGTTAGAGAGATCAATCAAGCAGCAGATTTTTTAGCCAAGAAGAGGCCCATTGATAAGATTGAGCTAGACCCTTCTGATTTGCCTCCTGATCTTAGCACTATTATTAGTGATGATAGGAGAGGAATAATGAGGTTGAGGAAACACTGGAAATGATTGTATAGTTTTTTCTTTTTTGACTTTGGTTGTATTTTTGTTTCCTTTCTTGTCTAGGGTCTGGGCCCTTTAAACCCTGCTCATCTATGCAAAAAAAATAAAATAAGGAGAAAGTGTTCCATTCTCTTATGCCAACTCGGAGTTGGGTAAGCAACTATGATTGGGATAGATCAGGTAGAGTCTGGTTGGGATGGGATCCTTGTCAACTTGTTGTTAACTTGGATTCTATGACTGATCAATCTCTTACTATTTCTGTGATGATGAGGGATGGTAGGAGTTTCTTGTTTTCTTGCATTTATGCAAGGAACTTGGTTGTGGAAAGAAGAAGATTGTGGTCTGAGATGAGGAGGATTTCTCAGAGTTATGCTGGGCCTTGGGTGGTGATGGGGGATTTTAATACCATTTTGAGTGTGGAGGAGAAGCTTGGCGGAGCTGTAGTTAAGCCAATGGACCTTGTTGATTTTCAGGAATGTGTTAGGGACACACAATTATTTGATTGCCCCTTTTCAGGCTGTTCTTTTCCTTGGTCTAATGCTCAAAAGGGAGTCTCCAATGTGGCTGAAAAGTTGGATAGGGCCTTGGTTAATATTGATTGGGTTCAAGAGTTTTCTCAGGCTAAGGCTGAATTCTTGACTCCTGGGGTGTCTGATCACTCTCCTTGTGTTCTGAGTTTGTTTGAAGGGACTGGAGTAGGGCCTAGGCCTTTCAAGTTCTTCAATTGCTGGGTAGAAGATGAGGGATTTATGGAAGTGGTGTCCAATGCTTGGAAGGTTAAGGTCACTGGCAATCCTATGTATAGGTTGGTGAGTAGGCTTAATAAGGTGAAGGCAGCCTTGTTGTTGTGGAAAAAAGAGAAGTTTAGGGACTTTTCTTCTCAAGTTAAGGTGGCTAGGAGGGAGATGGAGTTTCTTCAGGCTCATCTTCAGGTCAATCCTGCTTGTGAGCAAACCAGGGTGGCTGAAAGGAAGGCTGTAGCTGAGTTCTTTACTTTGGCTAAGAAGGAGGAGAGCATGTTGAGACAGAAATCCAGAGTTCAAAAAATTCATTTGGGGGACAACAACACTAAGTTTTTTCATGCTTCACTAAAAGAAAGGAGATCTAGGAATAACATTCCCTTTCTTTATAATGATGAGCGTGAAAAAGTAGTTAGGGCTGATTTAGTGGCTCAGGAGTGTGTGACCTATTATCAGAGTATGTTTGGGGTTTCTCACTATCAGAGAGGTGTTCCTGAGGTGCTGAATAGTATGGAGTTTGGCCAAGTTTTGGAGGATTATGAGGCTGCCATGTTAGTCAGGGAGGTCACTAGAGATGAAGTGATTTTTGCCCTTTCCTCTATTGGTTCTGACAAGTCCCCTGGACCTGATGGGTTCACTGCTCATTTCTTTAAGACATGTTGGGACATTGTGGGTGATGATTTTACTAAAGCTGTGCTGAGATTCTTTTCCTCAGGTAAGTTGTTGGGTGAGGTAAGCTCTACCCTTGTTACTTTGATCCCTAAGTCTAAGAATGCTTCTAGGGTCACTGATTTTAGACCTATTTCATGTTGCAATATTGTTTATAAATGTATTACTAAAATCTTGACTGTGAGAATGAAGGAGGTTATCTCTAAATTGGTGAGTCCTTGTCAGTCAGGCTTTATCTCAGGTAGATGCATTCAGGATAATATTCTACTAGCCATGAAGTCACTAGGGATTACCATAAGACTTTGGGTCCTCCTAACTGTGCTATGAAGATTGATTTACAGAAGGCTTATGACACAATTGAGTGGGATGCTCTTATGAAGGTTATGGAGAGGATGAGGTTCCCTTGCAAATTCAGGCAGTGGGTTTATGCTTGTATTTCCTCTTCTAGGTTTTCTGTGATGGTGAATGGGAGTTCATATGGATACGTCAAGGGGCAGAGAGGTGTGAGGCAAGATTGCCCTATGTCTCCTTACTTGTTTGTTATAGTGATGGAGGTGTTTAATGTTCTGCTTCTTGATATGGTTAAAGTGAAGAGATTCCAGCTTCATCCCAAATGTTTTAAACCTTTAGTTACTCACTTGGCCTTTGCTGATGATGTTTTGGTGTCTCTAAGGGAGATTTTGGTTCTGCCATGGCTTTGGCTGAGGTTCTTGATTCCTTGTTTGACTGCACTGGCTTGAGAGTGAATCAGAGCAAAAGTTCTTTGTTTGTTGTTGGTATCTCTGATGATGATGTTCTCTTGTTACATGATGTGCTGGGCTTTGAATTAGCTTCTCTTCCTGTTTAGGTACCTTGGTGTACCACTTATTTCTTCTAGGTTGAAGTATGCTGACTGCTTGCCTCTCATAGACAAAGTTTTTGCTAGAATCCAATCTTGGAAGACCAGATTCCTTTCTTATGCTGGTAGGGTGGTTATTATTAAGTCTATCTTGCAAAGCATGGTTCTGTTTTGGCTTAGTGTGTTTGATCTCCCTAAAAGGGTGCTTAGGGAGCTGGAGCTCCTTTTTAGTAAATTTCTATGGTCTGGACCTAATATGGCTGTGAAGAAGGCTACTATTGGGTGGGGGGATATTTGTTATCCTTGTGCTGAGGGTGGGCTTGGCTTTAGGAGCCTAGTGACCCTGAATATGGCTTGCTGCTTGAGGCACATATGGGATATTTTTATTGAAAAGGACACTCTTTGGGTGGATTGTGTGAAGTCAAATCTCATCAAAAAAAAGAATTTTTGGTTGATGGCTATCCCTAGTAGTGCTTTTTTTTTTGCTTGAGGCACATATGGGATATTTTTATTGAAAATGACACTCTTTCGCTATCCCTAGTAGTGCTTCTTGGGTGTGGAGAAGGTTGTTGCATTATAGAAGTTATGGTTTAGAGTTTGCCTTTCATGTGGTAGGAAATGGGAAGGATACTAGCTTTTGGTTTGATCATTGGCACCCATTGGGAGTCCTGTCTAGGTTCTGTGATGATAAGTTTGACAATACCTTGTATGCTCAGGCCCCTGTGAGTAATTGTATTGCAGATGGAATCGGTCTGTCCCTAGACACTTAACTGCTCATTTGAACACTATTGTTGCAGGATTGGTGGAAGTCCCTGTTGTGATGGAGAGGAAGGACAGGAAGATATGGAAGATTAATGAGAAAGGAGTTTTTACTCTTAAGAGCACTTATGATGCCTTGAGGCAGTCCAAACCAGTGGTTCCTTAGCATAGTCTTATTTGGTTTTCTCATAATATCCCTAGACACAGCTTCATAGCTTGGGTGGTCTTGAGGGGTGGGCTTATCACCAAGTGTAAGCTTTTTTTTTTTGGGGATTGAGGTGGATCCTTCCTGTGTGTTATGTGGATGTGAGAGTGAGGAGCATCATCTATTTTTCTATGTGTTTTTTCTGTTTCAGTTTGGAAAAGACTCCTTCAGATGCTGGGTCTTATTAAGGTTTCTAGCAGGGACTGGGAGGGTGAAGTGGGTTGGTGTTCAGCTATGTTTCATAGAAAGGATGGGTTGGCTCTCTTGGGTAGGCTGGCTTTTAATGGGTTTCGTTATCACATATGGTGGGAAAGGAATAGAAGAGTGCACTTGGAGCCTCCTAGAAACAGCCAGGAGGTGCTGAATATGATTGTGGATGATGTTAGAATGAAAGCTCAGTCTGTCTCTCTTAAGTTTAATGATTCCTCGAGGAGCAGGATGGCTGCTGATGAGTGGAACTTGGATGTGCAGTGTGTCAGCCCAGAGCTCCTGTCCCTCAAGTGGAAGGGCCCAGATGAGGGTGTAGTTATGCTCAATTCAGATGGATCTTATTCTGAAGGGGGTGCTGGGTATGGTTGTATTTTGAGAGACCATTTTGGTAAGGTTCTGGTTGCTTTAAGAGGGAAGTCTAGGCCTAGATCAGTCCTTTTCCATGAGTTTCAAGGTATTGAGGCTGGGCTTAGATTGGAAACTAGGTTGCAATTGTCAAGAGTGATGATTGCTACTGATTCTATGAGAGCATATTCAATTTTATCCTCTGCAGACATGGAGCCTCCTTGGGAAGTTGTTGACTTGTTCAGTAGCATTCAGAAGCTTAGAGCTGCTTGTGTTTTAAGTATGGTGAAGCATGTCTTTCGTGAGCTGAACCAAGTTGCAGACTGGCTTTCTAAGCATAGACCCCATGATGGTGAAGAAGTTCTTTGGCCAGGAGATTTGGACCCTGAGCTTGTTGCTTTAGTTGAAGCTGACAGACTTGGAGTGGTGCGGAAAAGGAAGCAATGATGCAGTCTGTTGTGTTTTCTTTCTTGTTTTTGGTTTTGTTTATTTTGTAGTGACTAAGTATAACATGGTTAAAATGTGAATAACGATATAAAATATTGAGAAAGAGTGCGGCTGAGCGACTTCCCGAGTTTCTTGGAGTGGCGGCGGCCTATTTTCCGGCGAGTGTTCATTGTTGATTGGCCACTGGTTTGAAGTTCGTTTTTTCTGTTTTTTTTTTCATCGTTCTTCTCTCTCTTTTCTTACTGATTGCTTCCCTCTTTCCTGGATCTTCTCTCTTGAGTGGATCTGGCGAAAAGGGAGACGAAGGTTCCCCTTCTTTCCTCTGGTAATGGATGGGGATCGATCGAAACAGGGGGTGAGTGAGGGGAAGTCAGTAATGTTTGAATCGATGAGCTATTCTGCTGCTTCGTCTGATGGAGTTGGTGACCTGAGTAAGTTGAAAGGACCTATGAGGGTGGTTAATCCTGCTCTTGGTAATCCTACGAATCCTCCTTCTGGTGCTTCTGGTATGGGTTCTTCTTTTAGGTTTGGTGCTCGTGAGGTGTTTGATGAAAGACCTCAAACAGAACTCCCTTCAAACCAGAGAGGTGAAGGTGACAATGGGCATTCTACTACTAACTGGGCTAGTTTGTTTGCTCGACACAGTGTTCCAGGTAGGAAATATTTATTTATCTTATGTTCCCCCTACTGAGATTAATGGTGTGAGAGGTGTACATTTTGTTACTCCCAACCTATAGACTCGGATCAATGAGTGTGAGAGGTGGTTGTGGGTAGTTTTATTGGTGATCGATTGTCTTTTGAGGTTGTTAGGAGGAATTTGATGAATGTTTGGAGGCCAAAGGGCACTGTGTCTATTACTATTCATGGGGATAGTGTCTTTATTATTAAACCTGACCTCAAGGTCTTGGAGCATTAAGACAGAATTCGTATCTTGGAGCATGAGCCTATTACTATTGCTAATAGGATTTTTATAGTAAGGCCTTGGAGTCTTAATATTGAAAGAGAGATGGCTAGCTTTAAGACTATCCCTATTTGGGTCAATTTGAGGAATGTACCTATTGTGTTATGGGATGAGGAGGGACTGCAGCTAAGTGTATCAAAGGTGCCAGTCTTGTTCAACAGGTGTGGAAACCTAAGGAGGTTAAAGATGATACTGTTGGGAAGATGGGTGAGGAGTCTGGTGAGCCTTCTGGTAGTAAAGAGAATAATGATACTGCTATGGTAGAAAAAGAGTGGACTGAGGTAAAGGGTAGACATTCTGGCAAGAGAAAGGCCATGAATAGGGGTGCTAGTCCTTCTGATTCTGAGAAATTTGTTTTTGATGGTTGTCCTATGAGAGGGTTTAATGATGAGTTGAGTAGTGTTGGTGGTATGTTTGTTGATGGGTCTTTGGCATTGGTACCATTATCTAGCAATGAGGCAGATGGGGATGCAGAAGATAGAAGTATTCACTTTGAGGGGTCTGATGTAATCAAGGACCCCTTGGCTGTTACTGCTCCTCTTTTGGTTGGTCCAGTAGGCAGTGGTATTAGAGTGTTTGAAGGAAAAGCTGGTGGTGGTAAGAGAGCTAATAGAGGTAGAGGTAAATCTTCCTTTCCTAGTGACTCTCATGGATAATTTAGCTTGCTGGAATATTAGAGGTTTGAATGATGCCTTGAAGACTAGAGAAATCATTCATCTTATTAGGACTAATAATGTGTGTGTTTGTGGTGTGATTGAAACTCATGTTGATATGGATAATAAGGATGTTGTTAGAAGAAGATTGTTGCCTACTTGGAATTGGGTTGCTAATTATGAATGGGATAGGACAGGCAGGATTTGGCTCTTATGGGATGGTTCTCAAATAGGGTTATATGTTATTTCTTTATCTGATCAGATGGTTACTGCTATGTTAACTATGAAGGATGGTAGGTCTTTTCTTCTGAGTATTGTGTATGCCCATAATGATGGGAGTTCCAGGAGAAGACTTTGGAATGAGATAAGAATAGTAGCTAGGAATTATGATCTGGCCTGGATAGTCATGGGTGATTTTAATTCAGTTTTAGAGGCTGGAGATAAGATAGGTGGGGCTGCTGTTAGGCCTTGTGATACTGTTGATTTCAGGGACTGTATTTGGGATGCTCATTTGTTTGATTGCCCTTATTCTGGTAACTTTTTTACTTGGTCTAATGGACAGAGTGGTGATGGGAATATAGGAGAAAAGCTAGACAGAGCATTGGTTAATATTGAATGGGTGTCTGGCTTTCCTAATGCAAGGGCTGAGTTTCTAAATCATGGTGTTTCAAACCATTGTCCTTGTGTTGTGTCTCTTCTTGAGAAGGGTGGTGCTGGTCCTAGACCCTGCAAATTCTTTAACTGTTGGGTTGAGGAGGAAGGGTTTATGGAGTTAGTGAAGAATGCTTGGAGCATGGAAGTGATGGGCAACCCAATGTATAGACTGGTGTGCAAACTTAAAAAGGTTTAGTCTGTCCTGAATGAGTGGAAGAGAGCTAGGTTTCATAACTTTTCTTTGCAGGTTCAGGAGGCTAGGGAGTCTATGGATATGATGCAGTCTCTCCTTCATTCTGAGCCAGGTGATTATCAGGTGAGGGAGGCTGAGAGGGAGGCTGTTGGCACTTATGTTAGATTGGCAAGGACTGAGGAAGCCATGATGAAGCAAAAGTCTAGAGTTCAGAAGATTCAGCTTGGGGATGGAAATACTAAGTTTTTTCATAGTTCCATGAAAGAGAGAAGATCCAGGAATAATATTCCTTTTCTCTTTAATGGGGCTGGTGAGAAATTATCTTTATGTCAAGAGGTGGCTTCTGAGTGTGTGGATTTCTATCAGATTATGTTTGGTGTATCTCTTGATGCTGATTTTCCTGAGAGGCTGGAGGGGGTGAAGTTTGCTCATGTTCTTTCTAGTGACCAGGCTGCTGGTTTGATTGATAAAGTGACTAGAGAAGAGATTGTTTATGCTCTATCTACTATTGGGTCAGATAAAGCCCCTGGGCCAGATGGATTTTCATCTTATTTTTTTAAGTGTTGTTGGAATATTGTGGGAGATGACTTCTGTGAGGTTGTGGCTAGGGTCTTCTCTTCTGGAAAGCTGCTTGGTGAGGTAAATTCTACCTTAGTTACCTTGGTCCTTAAGGTTCCTAATGCTTCTAGGGTAACTGATTTTAGGCCTATTTCTTGTTGTAATGTTATTTATAAATGCATTACAAAGATTCTCACTTTGAGGATGAAGAGGGTGATTTTTGAGTTGATAAGTCCTTGCCAATCTGCTTTTATTGCTGAAAGAGCTATACAGGATAATATCCTTTTAGCTCATGAGCTTACCAGGAATTATCACAGGGGTAGAGGCCCTCCTAGGTGTGCTGTGAAGATTGATCTTCAGAAAGCTTATGACACAGTTGAATGGGAAGCTATTTTCAAGATTATGCAGCTTTTTGGGTTTCCTATGGAGTTTGTTCATTGGGTTAGGATCTGTGTTTCTACTTCTAGGTTCTCCATTATGGTGAATGGGAGTTCCTTTGGCTATTTCAGGGGGAAGAGGGGCTTGAGACAGGGGTGTCCTATGTCTCCTTACCTTTTTGTGATGGTTATGGAGGTCCTTAATGTTTTCTTGCTGCAGAAGGTTGGGGATGGTAGTTTTCATTTGCACCCTAAGTGTTCTAGTCCTATTATTACTCATCTTAGTTTTGCAGATGATCTTTTGGTCTTTCTTAAAGGGGATGTGGAGTCTGCTAATGCCTTGGCTGGTGCTTTGGAGAGCTTTACCTTATGCACTGGATTGAAAGCTAATCACATGAAGAGCTCTATCTTTGCTGGTGGTGTGGATGCTGGCACCCTTGAGGTTATCAAGGTTGTGTTGGGTTTTGATGTAGCTGCCTTGCTAGTTAGATATCTTGGAGTTCCCTTGCTCTCTTCTAGATTGACCTATGCTGATTGCCAACCCTTGCTTGATAGGGTGCTTAAGAAGGTACAATCTTGGAAGTCTAAATTCCTTTCATATGCTGGTAGAGTTACTCTTATTACTTCTGTTATCAATGGCATGGTTATGTTTTGGATTAGCTCTTTTGTTCTGCCTAAGAGGGTCTTTCAAGAGCTCTCCTCTATCATTCATAACTTCCTTTGGGCTGGTACTGATTTGAAAGCTAAGAGGCTACTGTTAGTAGGAGTGTGGTGTGTCTTCCCTATAAAGAAGGTGGTTTGAACCTTAGGGATTTATTGACTCTTAATACTGCTGCTACCCTGAGACATATATTCATTGGTAAGGATACTTTGTGGGTTTCCTGGGTTAAGGCCAATTTGATATCAGGGAATGATTTTTGGGTCATGAAGATTCCTCAGAACTCTTCATGGAGTTGGAGATGTATATTGAATTGCAGAGAACAAGGTCTTAACCTTGCCAAGGTTCTTATAGGCAATGGTAAGAGCACTGATTTTTGGTTTGATGTGTGGCACCCCTTGGGTGTTCTTTATCCTTTATTGGACTCTTTCTTTAGGCTTGATAGCAGGCTTAATGCTTCAGCTAAGGTCAGTGTATGTATCTCTAATGGTGAATGGGTTGTTCCTCATATGCTTCAAGGAGCTTTGGTTGAGATTTTGGATAGATTACCTGAGGTGGGTATTCAGGCTGGTTTTGATGATGAGAGGGTGTGGACAGCTAGTAAATCTGGCATCTTTACTCTTAAAGAAACTTATGAGGCCATTAGAAGAAAAGAAGAAGTTGTTTCTTGGAGTGATATTGTGTGGTTTTCTCATAACATACCTAGGCAAAGTTTTATCACCTGGGTAGCTATGAGAAGGGCCTTGAAGACCAAGGATAAGCTTCACAAGTGGGGTGTTATCCCTGACAATACTTGTGTGTTATGTGCTTGTTATGTGGAGGATGATTTTAATCTTCTTTTCTCTTGCAGCTTTTCTTGTGTTGTTTGGAAATCTATTTTGGAACTTCTTGCTGTTTCTAAGATGTCTAAGTCTGATTGGACTCAAGAAGTGGCCTGGTTAGTCAAGCTATTTGCTGGAAAGGATATGGTTGCTCTTGTTGGTAAATTGGCTTTTAATGCCTATGTATATCATATTTGGCTTGAGAGGAATAGAAGGGTCTTTACTGGTAAGGCTGAATCAGAGAGGGAAGTCTTGAGGAGAATTGTAGCTGATATCAGGATGAAGTGTTCTGGGTTGAAGGTCAAGGCAAAAGATAATCAGAGGAGCAGGAGGGTTGCTCTAAACTTTAATCTAGCTTTTGAGTTTGCTGTTGCTGCTGTTACATTGTGTGAATGGAAAAAGCCTGCTGTTGGGTTTGTTATGCTCAATGTTGATGGCTCCTTTTGCAGGGATTCAGCAGGTTATGGTTGTGTTATGAGGGACCATAGAGGTCAGGTACTTGCTGCTGCTCATGGTGCTGCTGATCCTGTGTCTGTAGTGCACCATGAGCTTTAGGGGTGGAAAGAGGGCTCCTGCTAGCTGTTAAGTATGGCTATGATAAGCTGGTTGTTGCTACTGATTCAAAGATGGTGTATCATCTTCTTACTAACAGTAACTTGGCTCCTCCATGGCAGTCAAAGTTTTTGGTTGCTAAGATTAGGAAATTGATGGGGCAGCTGACTTATTGTAATATTATTCATGTATTTCGTGAGACTAACCAGGTTGCTGATTGGCTGGCTAGTCATAGACCTATTCATGGGGATGAGGAGCTTGGTCCTTTAGACCTTGGTATGGAGCTTCAGAGATTGATCATGGAGGAGCAGCAGGGAGCTGTGCGCCAAAGAGTTAGATAGGTTGCTGTTCTGTTGCTGGTTACTACTTTTTGGTTGTTGGTCTATTTTGCTTTGTTTGTTTTGTGAGGTTGTGTGCTGTTAGGTCTGTCTGATAGCATTGCTGCTTGGTTGTATTGAGTCTCATTATATTTGGTATAATGAGGGATGATTGTTTTGATCTTTTTGTTCAATAAATGGGTCAGGGTCCCTTTAATCCCTGCTGATTCCTGCAAAAAAAAAGTATAGCATGGTTAACTCGGCAAAGTATCCTATTCCTAATAATATTAGAGGAGGAGAGAGAAACTCTAGGGTGGGCGATTTTTCTAGGGTTTGGTGGCGCCGCCGATTTTTTATCTTTCTTCTCCGATTTTCGTGGAAATTCGGTGGTTGGCCGGGATCTGAATATGTTGTTGGCCTTGAGTTTCTGTGTCCATTGTTTCCTTCTCTCCGACACGATCTCTCTTGGGGTTCATGTTGGCTGAGAGGGAGGCGAAATTTCTCCTTCCTTCCTCTAGTGGTGGAGTTCCTGGTTCTTTAGGATTGGATACTTCATCGAAACAGAGGGAATATGGTGAGGAGAAGATGGATGATTTTGCTGATGGTGGTAGCTCTACTTGGGCTTCCCTTTTCATAAGGGTGCTAGGAATTCTCGTTCTAAGTTGGAATTTTCTCCTTCTCAACTGAATAAGGATGGTGTTCTTGAGATTTGTCTTGAGGATTTTGCAGAAGAGATTCAGGAATGTGAAAATCTTTTGATTGGATCGTTTGTTGGCTCACGTCTATCTTTTCCTGTGGTTAGGCGTATTCTCTTTGCACGTTGGAAACCGAAAGGTAATATGATTCTTACTGTTCATGGAGCTTCTGCTTATTTGATTAGGTTTTCTTTGGAGGAGGATAGACAGAGAGTGCTTGAAATGGAGCCTTTCTTCATTGCTAATAGATTGTTTATTGTTCGTCACTGGGAGCTGTTTATTGAAGATGATATTGCTTCAATGAACACTCTTCCTGTCTGGGTGTGTTTGAGAGGAGTCCCTATGTTCCTATGGAACCCTAAGGGTCTTGCTCGAATTGCTAGTCAGATTGGGCGACCAATAATGCTTGATGAGCCTACTGAAAAAAGAACTCGTATTGGCTATGCTCGAGTGTGTATTGAAATCTCTAAGGAGTGTTTCTATGCCTGAGGTTCTATATTTTATGGTGAAGGGGGGAGAGGAAGATTGAGGTTAAGGTAGAGTACTCATGGAGGCCTCTTAAATGTTCAAATTGTGGCTCATTTGGACATTTTCATGGAAGTTGCAAGGAACCTGCTCGAGGAAATGTTGCTGAGACCTTGAATGTTAAGATGGATGGTGCTGATATGGTACAGGAACACACCATTACCCCTCATGAAATTGTGGCTCATTTTGGACATTTTCATGGAAGTTGCAAGGAACATACCTTAGGCCTTCAGGAACACACCATTACCCCTCATGAATGAAAGCAGCAACCTTGGTCTTAAGATGTAACCCAGAGCAGTACCTGTCCATATCATCATAAACATTAAGCAAAATACCCTCTGGATGCCAAGCATCAGTCCAGAAGTAAGTGTTTTCTCCATTGCCAATGAGGTTAAAGCCAGAACCTTCCTCCAGCACCAGGAACAATCATGAGGAGTATTCATTTGCCAAAAATCTTGGCCCCTGATCAGATTCTTGCTGACCCATCTCACCCAAAGGGTGTCCTTGCTAATAGAAATGTCCCAAACATGCCTCAAGTTGAAAGCCCAGTTTAGAGTTTCAATGTCTCTAATAGCAAGGCCTCCTTCAGACTTAGGGAGGCAGACCAAGCTCCATTTGACCTTGGCCTTTTTATGTTTAAGCTCAATACCAGACCAAAGAAACCTGCTCATAATGCTATTGATCTCCTTGTAGACCCTCTTAGGGAGCACAAACACAGAAAACCAGTATAAGACCATACTATTCAAAACAACATTAATAAGCAGCATCCTACCAGCAAAGGAGAGCAGC
>BEHA01050434.1:479433-491990 GCA_002897215.1 Eschscholzia californica subsp. californica
GACGTACTATCCAAGACAATATCATGCTGGCCCATGAGATTGTCCGGAATTACCATCGACCTACTGGTCCAACTCGGTGTATGGTTAAGATTGACCTTAAGAAGGCGTATGACACAGTCCGTTGGTCTTCACTATTCTCGGTCCTTGGTAAGTTCCATTTTCCAAGCATATCTATAGAATGGATACGGGCTTGTGTTACTACTACGTCCAAGTTCTCTATTCTGGTCAACGGTGAAGCCCATGGGATTACCTTTTATATCGTCTCGTCTTACCTATAGTCATTGCATCCCGCTAATCGATAAAATCAAGGGACGAATCCAATCTTGGAAGAGTCGCTTTTTATCGTTTGCGGGGCGTGTTCTTGTCATTAAGGTGGTTTTGAACAGCATGTTACTATATTGGGCAGCGATGTTTGTTATTCCCAAAAGGGTTATGAACGACATCAACTCCATCTTTAGTAAGTTCCTCTGGTCAGGTGCTGATATGGGGTGTAAGAGAGCTCCTATTGGCTGGGAAAGCCTTTGTTACCCAACTGGTGAAGGGGGCCTCGCACTTCGCAATATCGAGGTGTTGTTTGAGGCGTCTAACCTTCGCCATATATGGGATCTGGTTAGTGGTAAGGCGACTTTGTGGGCTGATTGGGTGAGACATAATCTCATCAAAGATCAACACTTCTGGACTTTATCGGCTTCGAGTAGAAGTTCTTGGTGTTGGCGTCGGATTCTAGCCAGCAGACCGACATCTCATCGACTCATTTGCACTTCTTTGGGGGATGGTCATGATACCAAATTCTGGGCTGATTTATGGCATCCTCGTGGTCTTCTATTTGATGCTTTTGAGGAGACACATAGATATGATTCTCACCTTCATTTAGATGCCCGGGTTTCTTAGTTTATCGGGCAGTCAGGCTGGGCTTTCCCTACGCATGTGGCAGCTGTGTTAGGGACTATTGAGGTCGAGGCTAGAGAGGTGGTGGTAGATAGTACTCTTAGAGATGAGATGATCTGGACGCCTAGCTAGAATGGAGAGTTTACTCTCAAAGAGGCGTATGAAGCTATTCGACCTAGAGGAACTCGATTGAGCTGGACATCGTTAGTATGGTCACCGGGTGGTATACCCAAACATTGCTTCATCACATGGCTTGCCTTCCGACAACGCCTCAAAACCAGATCGCTTCTGGCTAGTTGGGGTATGGCTATAGACACTACTTGTGTATACTGTGGGGGAGATGAAGAAACGGTTTTCCACCTATTCTTTAGGTGTTTAGTTACAAAGATTATATGGGATTCGTTACTACTCAAGATGGGATTTCAGAGAGTATGTGCTGCAGATTGGGAAGGGGAGCTACAGTGGTGTATCAATCACTTTGGTGGGCTTTCTATGCCCGAGTGGGTCGTTTGCTTCTAAATGCCTATGTTTATCATATTTGGAAGGAGCAGAATAATAGGGTATTTAGAAGTAATGTCATGTCACCGGGGTTGATTATACACACTATTTGTGACGAAGTGAGGATCAAGCTGAATACCGTTACCAAACGGTTTGAAGATACGGAGGAGAATCGGAGAACCATCGATCGCTGGAATCTTACTATCTCTTTCTAAAAGCCGATTTACACTTCATGCATATGGACTCGGCCGACGGCAGGGAGATATATGATTAATACGGATGGTGCATTGAACGAGGTGGATGCGGGGTATGAAGCCATTATTCGAGACTCGGAGGGGACTATTGTGAGAGCAGCCACAGGTCAGGTTGACGGACAGACTATTTTCATACATGAGCTACAGGGTGTTGAGTTGGGATTGGAGTTAGCACTTAGTGTCGGATTGCAAGAAGTTGAACTTGGTCTTGACTCGATGAATATCAAGTTACTTCTTGCAAAACCACATCAGAAATTACCATGGAGGGCGAGGCGTTTGTGGAAGAGAGTTCAGAGGCTTCGGAGTCAATTTCGGAGTTTTCGAGTTTTTCATGTCTATAGAGAAGCCAATCAGGCTGCAGATTTCTTGTCGAAGATGAAGCTCGGACCGGGGGTGACTCACTTGAATATTAGTCAACTTCCGGTGGAATTAGTCAATATCGTTAATGCAGACTCTAGAGGAACAGTGAGAATGAGGAAAGGGTGGGCTCCTCACGCTTATCATAATAAAAAAAAACTCCTTATAGTTTCAAAACTGCACCAAACTGAAACCATAGAGCTATATTGAGACCAGGTGCTGTGAGGAGAGAGAAAGTGACGTGAGGAGAGAGAAAGTGGTGTTTTTTTTAGGGTTTCTCACCGGAAAGCTTGTTGTCCGGTTTGGTTTAATCTCCGGCTATGAGTGAACCTAATCTGCGTGATGGAAGGGAGATAGGGGAAGGACGTTATTTGCTGGCTGGGAATCGTTTGCCTAGTGAAGATGAGATGGAAGATGGAATTCCTGTGAAGTTACACGAGCAGTTTACAGGAAAGGAAGATCTTGGTCCTGTTGGGATGACATTTCAAGCTACATCAAAAACTACTAACCCTAATGAAGGTGCTGTCTCGCGAATGGTAGGAGAACACAGAAGCAGTTCTGTTCGGGTGGGGAATGGCAAAACTGGTCGTGGGAACAACACAAATAGGGGCAGTAAACAGTTAGCAGATTCAATTAGGAAAAATATGTTCTCGGGTGTTCTTCGTAGTCAAGCTGCAAACGACACCATGAATACAGTAGTCTCGGCAGAATATCAGGTGCAGGAAGGATCATCAGGGAGTTCAGGCCGTGAACACTAGGGTTCAGGCAGAAACTAGGGTTCCGGTGAGTTAGAGGCACATGGGCTTTGGGCCAGCAAACCTGGGCGTCTCTTCTATGGGTCACGAGGGTGTCAATAAGACTTTTAACTGGTCCAACCATTTCACTAGTACAACTGTAGAGAACCGAGCAGAACTGCAATTATTTCCTCCTCGGAAAGTGAACGGTACACTTGTTGCTGCCCTCGATGTTGCTGATTTCACACAAGAAGCTAAATCATTTGATAATATTCTTATTGGTAGTTTCATTGGAGAGAGATTGAGCTTCGGATTAGTGCATAATGTATTAACAAAACAGTGGAAACCGAAGGGTGAACTGAGTCTTACGGTGCATGGAAACTCGGCGTACGTAATAAAATTTTCCTCAATGGATGATAGACAACGAGCTTTAGAACATGAACCTATATTCATATCGGGGCGTATTTTTTTGGTCAGACCGTGGAGACTCAATGTTGAACGAGAACTTCAAGAAATGAAGACTATTCCGATATGGGTTTGTCTGCGTAACATACCTCTTCTGTTCTGGAATACGACGGGAATTTCTTACATTGCCAGTGTGGTGGGTACTCCTCTTCGGCAAGATAGTCGTACCAAATCAAAAGAACGGATGGCTTTTGCACGTGTTTGTGTAGAAGTGAGTGCCGATACTTGTCTACTCGATGAAGTTGATTTGGAAATAAAGGATGGATTGTTGGAGCACACAGGAAAAGTGCAAGTGGAGTATTCGTGGACACCGGACAGATGCAGCAAATGTAAGGTATTTGGGCATGATGACTCAAAGTGTCCTAAACTAAGGTGCACGCAAAATGGCAAGGGTGTTGTCCATATTGATGGTGATGCTCAAATCAGAGAAGGAGGGCGAGGAGAGAGATTGATTAACACACAATCTGGTCAGGTTGGTTTGAACCTGATGAAACCAAAAAATTACCAAACCAACCACCAAAATAATGCTACAACTGATAGGAGACCTGGTTTCAACCGAGAAGGTAGTAGGAAGCGCTTGGCAACGGTGACAAATCGGGATTCAACTCATCAAAATTCAGAAGAGGGTCGTAATACTAATGGTGGGTGGTCGATGGTCGTAATACTTAGGGACTATCGCGGTCGAGGCTAGAGAGGTGGTGGTGGATAGTACTCTCAGAGACGAGGTGATCTGGATGCCCAGCCAGAATGGAGAGTTTACTCTCAAATAGACGTATGAAGCAATTCGACCCAGAGGAACTCGACGGAGCTGGACTTCTTTAGTATGGTCACCGGGTGGAATACCCAAACATTGTTTCATCACGTGGCTTGCCTTTCGAAGACGCCTCAAAACTAGATCTCTTCTGGCTAGTTGGGGTACGGTTATAGACACTACATGTGTTTTCTGTGGGGGAGATGAAGAAACGGATTTCCATCTATTCTTTGGTTGTTCGGCTACAAAGAATATATGGGAATCACTATTACGCAAGATGGGATTTCAGAGAGTATGTGATGTTGATTGTGAAGAGGAGTTACAGTGGTGTCTTAATCACTTTGGTGGGTTTTCCATTGCTGCCCGGGTGGGGCGTTTGCTTCTAAATGCCTATGTCTATCATATTTGGAAGGAGCGGAATAACAGGGTATTTAGAGGCGATGTTATGTCACCAAGGCTGATTATTCATACTATTTGCGATGAAGTGCGGATCGAGCTGAATACTATTACCAAACGGTTTGAAGATACTGAGGAGAATCAGAGGACCATTGATCGATGGAATCTTACTATCTCTCTTCAAAAGCCGGACTATACTTCATGTAAATGGACTCGGCCGATGACAGAGAGATATATGATTAATACTGATGGTGCTCTGAACGAGGTGGATGCGGGGTATGGAGCCATTATTCGAGATTCGGAGGGGATTGTTGTTAGAGCAGCCACGGGTCAGGTTGATGGACAGACTATCTTTATACACGAGTTGCAGGGTGTTGAGTTGGGATTAGAGTTAGCACTTAGTGCTGGGCTGCAGGAAGTTGAACTTGGTCTTGATTCAATGAATATCAAATTACTTATTGCAAAACCAAATCAGGAATTACCATGGCGGGCGAGGCGTTTATGGAAGAGAGTTTAGAGGCTCAAAAGCCAATTTAGGAGTTTTCGGGTGTTTCATGTCTATAGGGAAGCAAACCAAACTGCTGATCACTTGTCAAAGATGAGGCTCGGACCGGGAGTAACTCACTTGAATGTCACTCAACTGCCGGTGGAATTAGTCAACATTGTCAATGCGGACTCTATAGGGACAGTGAGAATGAGGAAAGGTTGGGGCTAATGAAATGATGTAATTTGATTTCTTTGCTGTTTTATTTAGTTTTATATCATTGTATTCGGTTCGGGCTTCTCCCGCTTATCATTATCAAAAACAAAACACCTTATAGCTTCAACTTTGCTTTCATCAACTGAAACACAATGCTATAATTAAAGAACTCGCACTTCTCTGGCTTAACATATAGCTTGTTTCTCCTCAACACCTTGAAAACTTCCCTGAGGTGTATAACATGTTCTTCTTCAGTTTTGCTGTAGACAAGAATATCATCAAAATAAACCACAACAAACTTGCTTATTAAATCACGCAGAACTTGATTCATTAGTCTCATGAAAGAATATCCTTCATTCTGATCTGGTGATATCCACTCCTTAGATCAATTTTCGAAAAGACCTTTGAGCCATTCAGCTCATCTAGCATGTCATCCAACCTGGGTATAGGATAACGATACTTGATGGTTATCTTGTTAATAGCTCGGCTGTCTACACACATCCTCATCGAACCATCTTTCTTTGGAACAAGCAGAGCAGGTACATAACATGGACTCATGCTCTCCCTGACATACCCTCGATCAATCAGCTCTTGCACTTGTTTTTGCAACTCCTTAGCCTCTTCTGGATTTTTTTTGCATTGATGAGCAGGGATTAAAGGGCCCAGACCCAGAACAAGAAAACAAGTAAAAAAGCTAACAAAAAAGCAAAAAGGAACACTATACAATCAGTCCCAAAATTTCCTAAGTCTCACTCTCCCTCTATAATCATCTCTCACAATAGCAGACAACTCAGGAGACAAGCTTGAAGGGTCTAGCTCCACGTCACCATCAGGTCTCATCTTAGCCAAAAAATCAGCCACTTGATTAACTTCACGGACTACATGCTTAACGTGGCAGTGGCTGAAGCAATCCCACAACTTTTTGATGCGGAGCCATACTAACCAAGCATTCCAAGGAGGAAGCTTCTCAAAGTTGGAAAGCAACAAGCACACTGTCATAGAGTCTGTGGCCACTAGCACCTGCTTATAACCTCTAGCTTTAGCTAGTCTCAAACCAAATTCAATCCCTTGGAGTTCATGCACAACCACAGTAGCAGTAAGAGTTGAACCTGCACCCAAAGCCAAGACTTTCCCATGGTCATCTCTAAGCACAGCTCCATAACCAGCAGTGTTACAATCAAGGGAGCCATCAGTGTTGATCAAGACCCAACAGCTAGGAGGGGGTTCCCATTTGTAACCCCTGAGCTGAGGCCTAGTAAGCTTAATGTTAAGATTCCAGTTAGAAGCAAAGGTGGAGTTCTGTTCATTGTCCTCAAACCTTCCTTCCCAAGCAGAGAACTTCATTTTAATTTCATCCATGATCAGGGTAAACACTAAGGCAGAAGGTTTAGCCTGACCTCTAAAGACCCTATGATTCCTTTCCTGCCAAACATGATAGAAGAAACTATTAAGAACAAGTTTACCCACATAGGCACCAACAGAGTCCCCTCTAAAGTGAGTAGTGCACCATTCAATTTCAGCTTCAACAGAAGACAGACACTGTCTTTGAAAGCCCAAAGAACCTAGGAGTCTGAGCCAAAGCTCCTGAACATAGCTGCAGTCAAAGAAAAGATGATACTCAGACTCCTTATTCAAGCCACAAATGCCACAAGTATCCTCCACCTGCATACCCCATGACTTAACCTCTCCTTGGTCTTAAGACCTCTGTTCAAGACAAGCCAAGTAATAAAACAGTGTTTAGGTATGCACTTAGAGAACCAAACCAGGTGCTTCCATATAACTTTTGGACCCCTATGCCCAAGAGCATCATAGGTTTCCCTCAGAGAGTAAACTCCCTTAGCATTGGCCTCCACAAACCACCCTATCCATCTCATCAATCTGAAAAGGGACCTCATGGATACTAGAAAAAACAGTGGGAAGCTCATAGACCAAAAACCCAGGCACCTTCCATTCTCCATCCCTGATAAAAGCATCAACTGTAGTATGAATGTTCAAAAAAGAATGGTACCTGAAATGAGGCTCAAATAACTCATATAGGGGACCCTAGAGGATGCCAATTATCTACTTAAAAGAAGGTATTAGCCCCATTACCAATAATGTGAAAGACAAATTGCTGAGCACAACCTCTACTCTCAAGCACCTTTCTCCAACACCAAGAGCAGTCTTTTGGAGTCTTCATAAGCCAGAAGTCTTGTTGCTTCACTAGATTTTGCTGAACCCATTTGACCCATAAGGTATCATTCTTGGAAGCAACATCCCAAACATGCCTAAGATTCATAGCCACATTCAGAGTAGACCCCCTTCAGCTTTGGCCAAACACATAACAGACCATTTGACTGTAGTTCTCTTGGAACCCAATTCAATACCAGACCAAATGAACTTATTAAGAATGCTATTGATTTCTTTATAAGCTCTTTTTGGGAGGACAAACACAGACATCCAATAAATTAGCATGCTGTTGAGGACAACATTCACTTGTAAAAGCCTACCAGCAAAAGTGAGAAACCTAGCTTTCCAAGACTGAGCCCTACTAGATATCTTCTGTATGAGAGGCGCACAATCAGTATAAGAAAGCCTAGTAGAAAGCAGAGGCAACCCAAGGTATCTAATGGGAAGAGAGCCTTCTGGGAACCCCAAGACATGAAGCATTTCACTCTTGTTCTCAATAGTCACACAAGAGAAAAAGACTGAACTCTTCCTACCATTTGCAGCTAGGCCAGTACAAGTATAGAATTCATTAAGCACCTCTCTAAGAGCAATAGCTGAACCCCTATCACCTTTCATAAAAACCATTAGATCATCAGCAAAGCAGAGATGAGTTACCATAGGGTTTTTGCACTTAGGATGAAGCTGGAGAGCACCAGTACTCTGCTTTCTGGCAAGAAGGACAACTAAAACCTCCATCACCATCACAAAAAGATAAGGAGAAATTGGGCATCCCTGCCTTAGACCCCTCTTCCCCTCAAAATATCCATTAGCAGCTCCATTCACAACCACTGAGAATTTGAGAGTAGTAACACACACTTCAACCCATTTAACAAACTTTTCAGGAAGCCCATATTTTCTAAGAATCTTGAGCAAAGAACTTCATCTCACTGTATCATAAGCATTTTGGAGGTCAATTTTCACAGTGCATCTAGGTTGACCATCCTTCCTCCCATAGGATCTCACCAACTCATGCGCCAGCATGATATTATCTTGGATAGACCTCCCTGAGATAAAAGCTGACTGGTTGTCACTCACCAAATCTTTAACAACCTTTTTGAGTCTAATAGTTAAGATTTTGGTGATAGTTTTACAGATTACATTGCAGCAAGCAATTGGCCTAAAATCCCCCATAGTGTTGACATTTGGCACCTTAGGAACCAAGGAGAGCAAGGTAGCATTAACTTCACCTAAAAGCTTCTCTGACTTGAAGAAGCTCTGAATTGCTCTAGTAAAGTCATCCCCAACCAGAAACCAACACCTCTTGAAGAAGTAAGAGGAGAACCCATCTGGCCCAGGAGCCTTATCAGATCCAATTGTGGAGAGAGCAAAAGAAACTTCCTCCCTTGTGACTGGGGCTACTAAAACCTGCTCATCACAAAGAGAAATAGTATTAGCAAAAGAAAAAGAGTCAAGAACAGCATCTTCTCCTGCCCCACTATCCTCAATTCCAAAAAAGGATCTATAAAAACCAACACACTCATCCACCACAAGCTGCTGATCATCCAGAACAACCCCCTCATTATTAGTGATCTTGAAAATGCTATTTCTGGACCTCCTCTCTTTAATAGTGATGTGGAAAAACTTAGTGTTAGTATCATCCTCATTGAGCCATTGGACCCTAGCTTTCTGCCTAAGCATAAAAGCTTCAGCCCCAGCCAAGTGTGTATACTCAGAAACAGCTTTCCTCTCTGTTCTTCTAAGCTCAGCATCAAGAGGGTAAGACTGAAGTTGTTGCTGCACCTCTTCCACCACTCTTTTTGCTTCAAAGACCTGCTCAGAAACATTCAAATAGTTAGCAACCTTCCACTGAACCAGCCTAGCTTTGACCCATTTCAGCTTAGAAACCAGCTGAAACATAGGAGTACCCTCCACCTTCCTCTTCCACTCCTTCTTGACAAGCTCCATGAAACCTGTCTCTTGACACCAAAAGTTGAAGAATTTAAAGGGCCTTCTACCAATGGAGGCCACTGCAGCCAGAGAGAAAATAACAGGGGAATGGTCAGCAGCTCCAGGGGGCAAAAAAGTCACTCTAGAGGCAGGGAAGAGGCTGAGCCAATCAACATTCACAAGAACTCTATCCAATTTACAGAAAATACTAGCATCTTCCTCCTGGTTATTGCTCCAAGTGTACTGGCAACCAGAATAAGGGCAGTCTAATAACTCAGTATCAAAAACACAATCAGCAAAATCACTATAGTGGCTTGGTCTAACAGGGTCTCCTCCAATCTTCTCATCCATTTTGAGTAAAGAATTGAAGTCACCCATGAAGGACCATAGACCAGGGAACCTAGCTACCATAGCTCTCATATCATTCCACAGGTCACCTCTCTGGGCTCTAGAATTGTGGCCATAAACCACAGCAAGCATAAACAACTTGGCATCAGTAGTGAAAACCCTGACCACCAATAGCTGTTCAGAAGAAAACACCTCACTAATATTAAACACATTAGCATCCCAACCAAGCCAAATTCTCCCACCTCCAGTTGCTGAGTAGTTGTCCAGATAGCTCCAATAAGGATTAATGGACCTCTGCACAACCAATTTATTCCTCAAAGCTACTTTGGTTTCCACTAATCCACACAAACTAAGTTTATTAACTTTAATGAGATCCTTGACCTCCTTTATTCTATGAGGACCATTAAGGCCCCTCACATTCCAGCAACCTAGACTAACCATTTAAAAGTCTAAATGGTTTCCTAGCCCCCACCCTTTCCAACCCATCACCCTGGGTAGCACTTTTGCCTTTGTTATCAAAAAGAGCAATAGCCTCAGCAACTGATTCAGTGTGACCCAATCTATGAGCCAAGGAGACACTACAATCAGGAGGTTTAGCTAAGCCCACAGTACTAGGACCATCATCCTCAAGCCCCTCCATACTAAAGTTCTCCAAATGAGAACTTTCCTCAGCAATACAAACTCTTTTGTGACTCATTCTCATAGTAGCCTGAGCACCATCCCCATTCTTATTTTTCCTTTTCACAACTGGGGTCCAACCCTCATCATCCATATCCTCCCCTTGGTCCTCGGCTCCATTAGTGTAAGCAGTGCCACCAGAAGAACCTGACTTGCCCAAAACAGAGAACCTAGACTCAGAAATAATAGGGCCAGGCTGAACATCTTGCTTGGAATTTTCCCTAGAACCATTGGACCTTAATCCAGGCTTCCCAATAGGCTCCTTAAGAGGGAATCTTTGAGGGGGTTTTGGTGGAGCAAAGACATTCTTCCTCTCTTGCTGCATCTTCTCTCTAGCATTAGGTCGAACACCTTGTCTACCTAGGCCAGGCTTCCTCTCCTCAGCCTTGTGAGAGTCTTCAGACCTAGGCACAGAAGGACATCTTCCAACCAAGTGCCCAAACTCAGCACAATCAGTACATAAAGGAGGTTTCCAAGCATAATCAACAAAAATAGGCTTAACCTTCACACCATCAATCAACAAAGGTATCTCAGTAGGATATGTACAATCCTTGCCTGTCTCAATACAAACTCTAGCATAAGCCATTCGAGATTTAGACTCAGTAGGCTGATCTAACATAATTGGCTTACCCAAAATACTAGCAATCTTAGCCAACCCTTTAGGATTCCAAAACAGAGAGGGAACATTTCGAAAACACACCCATAAGGGAATAGTATCTAAACTCTGAATATCAGACTCAATGAATGGTGACCAAGGTCGGGTCACAAACAAGTGATTCATTATGAACAGAGGCTCATGATCCAGAGCTCTCACTCTCTATCATCATCAAGTGACAATTTCATGAAGAAAGTAGACTCACCCTGAAGAGTAAGCTTGAGTTCTCCCTTAGGTTGCCAAGCCTTCAACAGAGCACCATAGACAGCTGGGAACGAGAGCCGACGACCTACAAACGAGCCAACTAACCATGACTCACATTCCTTTCTTTCTTCCTCAAAATCAGCTACAGCGAGATTGGCAATAGCTTCCCCATCTACCTCAGAGAGATTGGCAACCCTTTAGGATGCCCAGTCAGTCGAACAGGAAGAACTACTCCCAGATGTAGGAAGAGTCGATTCCTTCTCACCATCAGTACTCTGTTTTGCTGAGAATCCAGCCCCAAAAGTGACCGGAATCTCCACACCAGAGGGAGGGAGAAGAAGCTTCGCTCCCCCTTTATCCGACATACACTCTCAGAGAGAGAAATGTCGGAGAAAAGGAAGCTATCGAACTCAAAAACCAAGAAACCGACCAGAGCCGCCGCTCCAATCTTACCGGAAAACCTTTTCCAAGAACCCTAGAAAATCGCGCCGCCAGGGACTCTCTCTCTCCTCTTCAGTTTAGCCTCTTTTGGATTTCATCTATAAGTAGGACGATTTGGCAAAGGTGCACCTGGTAGTAAATCAATTTGATGCTCAATACCTCTGTTTGGAGGCAGTCCGGGTGGTAAATCTTTAGGAAAAACATCACTGAACTCATTCATCAATTTTTGCATCAATGGATGAGAAATCACTTCAGCTCCGCCATTCTTTTCAACCACCAGCAAAGCAAAGACCTCCTTGCCCTTACCCATCTTTTTCATGATTTTGGTTTCACCCAAAAACATGTTCTCCTTGCATTTCTCCGTTGCAGACTTAGCACACATAGTAGGTGATAATGGTGCCAATGTAATGTGCTTCTTATCCTTATGAAAAGAATAAGTGTTCTTATCCCCATCAAGTACAGCTTTTCTATCAAACTCCCAAGGTCTGCCAAGCAATAGATGACAAGCATCCATTGGAATGACATCACAGATTACCTCATCATGGTAGTTCTTCCCAATAGAAAAGAAAATTGCTACCTGTTTAGAAACCTGCAACTTGCTTCTATCAGTCAACCATTTTAGTTTGTAAGGTTGTTGATGCTTTATAGTTGGCAAACTCAACTTCTCCACAAGTGTACTAGATGCCACATTAGTACAACTTCCACTATCAATGATCAAACTGCAGACTTTTCCTTTGATGGTGTACCGGCTCTGGAAAATAGCTTCTCGTTGCTCTTCTTCTGTATTAGAAACAGAATGCAACACCCTTCGAGTTACCAACAATTCTCCTCGATCATGTTGCTCAATGACTTCATCATCTTCCTCATGAACTTTCTGATCAGCAACTTCTAAATCATGAGATTCCTGTTTTAGTTCCTCTTCAATCTCCTCAATCTCTTGAATAGTCATAACTCTTCGATTAGGACATTCAGCTTGGAAATGCCCAAATCCTTGACATTTAAAGCACTTCTTCTTCAAATTTAAGTCACTCTTCATAACTCCTTTTGGAATCAAAGAAGAAACTTGATTGTAAGGTCTGTTATATGGCTTCTT
>BEHA01050435.1:0-15950 GCA_002897215.1 Eschscholzia californica subsp. californica
TACGCCTTAATCTATGGCACAGAAGGACCTAAACTAAATCAATCCGATCAACACAATGATCAGACTCGAGTATTTCGAGTACTTATTCTAACATACCCTTTTAGCGAGAATGGTAAGTCAATCATGCATATCCTACATGCAATAAGCAAAAATAATACAATTCGACACTCCACTGATTGCCAAGCTAATTAGGATTTAGGCTCTTCCTTCTACAAGAATGTGTCTCATTCTACTCCAGAAGGAACCTCACCTCAACAAATTATTTAGCAAATAAGAGAGATTGCTCAAGAACAGCCGAACAAAAGTTTTACCTGCCAATCCTGATCAAGAAAGAGCTTTTCCTTAGACAGTAAAGTTGGTGTAGCGTCTAACCCCAAGAGCCCGCATCCTCTACTCTGCAGATGATCATGGAAGATTACTGGCAATTATAGTGGAGGGATATAAAGTTCTTGAAGAGCAAATGAATGAACTCATTGTAAAGAAGGGTAAATTATCTGAAATATGAAAAAACTCACACTAGGAATTCTGCTAACAACTATATTAGAGGTCCTACCAAGTAATATGCAAAAAAGTTAGGGTAATTGTCTACGTACTACTCACCACAAACATAAGTAGAAAAAACAAGAACATGCCATAGACATTTTGACCTTAGGAGAAGAACCTTAAATTTATTTCTTCAGGAGACGCACATACTTTGCAGATGAAAATAAAATTGAAAGGTTAAAGTTTCTACATGTAATGTTAAGTCTATTTTATATTTTTATTCTTCTCAACTTCTCTCGCTAGGTCAAATCCTTTTTTGAATTCATAGTTGGAAGTTCTTACGACATGATGGGAATACACATAAGCAAATTAAATTCATAGGCTAGTATTACTGTATTAGTAACTTATATACTAAGGAACTCACTAGAAGTCATCAAAACTGCATATATCATATAGTGGCCATCATTCCAAAAATTGGGTGTTTCAGAAATTTTGTTGAATCTTCAGTTCGGTTGTAAAATGTCTTCCAGGTTAAGCTTGGTGGGTGGGTGGGTGTGTGTGTCTAACTGTCTATGGTTCAGTCCTTTCATTTATTGTATCACAATGTACTGATATGTTCCAACCAGGCTGTCTCCGTTTTTCAATTAAGTGGCTAGTCTATAAAACATAATTTGAAGTTTGATAATGGCCAAAAGATCTTTGCACACGAAACAGTAAACTAAAATATTCTTTTGATGGAAATGCTGTCTAGACATCTAGTAAGGACAAACAGAAGAAAGCCTTCACCCATTTTCTTCTTCTAAATAAAAAAGCATTCACATATTTCATATATAAGCAGAAAAGTGCAAGAAATAAGCTTCATGCTTCAATACCTCTAAATTTCTGATCATTTGCTGTCCAAAAGCATCATCTGGGAGGATCTGTTGTGAAAAAATATATAAGAGTTGGAATCACCAAGCAAAGGTTCTAAGTAACACAAAAAAGGGAAAATGTAGATACTGAGAGTGAGGATTAACCTGCTCATATAAGAAAAATATCGCAGTTGAAAATGTTTTTGAGGCCCAACCCACTATGGAACGGCTTGAATCTGGATCCAAATATATAAGAACGCATTCTGCAATTATAAATGTTGGCAGGCTGATGACAACATCAACATGAAGAGCTTAATCATACACTCCTCGACAACTTAGAGCACTTCAATAAATAAAACCAAGGTATTAAACTTCGATTTCTGTCAGCTTGGAAATGAAAATATTTTGTAGAAATATGTCAGTCAGGGTGGGAATAACTACCAATATATAGGAACGAGAAAAATGTTAAGCAAATGGTGAAAATATAATGTAGTTCATCAAGACAATAAAGAAGTAAAAAATGTATGTTATTTCATAACAATAACTGATGAATAGTAATAAGAAAAGTTAGTAGCATTTTGTCAAGACCTTGCTGTAAAATGTCAGAACTTAATATATACATTAAGATTTTCTTTTAGATCTGTTTAAGTGTATTACACAAGACATTACATTTACCAAAATTTTCAAAACTATTTCCGTTTGAACTTTTCAAAAAAAAAAGTATTTCCATTTGTAATCAAATCGAAACGAATATTACAGGTTTCCTTTACATAATCTCTACCAAATAACCGGTATAATGGAATATGTCTAAGAACAATATGTTTCGCCCAAAACTTAGAGAAAATGAGTAAGAAATATATCAATACATTAGATATTATTTCGATTTTCACATGAATGTACATAAACAACATATAAAAGAAGTCTAATATAATCTATCAAGATACTAACAGCATGTAATAACTGATTTTCTTTGTTTTTATGTAATTGTTGGATTGGAATATGTAGTTGATGGTCGACCTTGTACAACATTCTGATGGAATATGAAGTTGATCAAGAGAAGGAGATACCTGGGATCCAAATTAGCAAGAGCTATCATCTCGTTTAAGTTCCCTATGTTACGTAAATCAACAGGAAGTAGTTTGTAATGGTCACTTAGTACTTCACCTTTCTCTGCACAACCGAACTCCTTTAATTAGCAGAGGAAGACCAAATAAATTTTTTTTGAAAAATAGAAGACCAAATGTTCAAACCCAAGTTTCATACTTCAGATTAGAAGACGCTTGTGGTACTTAACAAATTATATATATTAACTGGTACCCTACCTGGTGAAATGGACGCTTCTACTTCAATTTTACTCCTCAACTGGCTGCAGTTGTTTATAAGAGCTGCCTTCTTGCTAGTCACCTAGCATAAATAAAACTAACTTTAATTTTCTTTCTTCTACCGGCTGGAACAAAGATAGTAAGAGGTAGGGCAGCAGAGTGAAAAAATTTATAAACCAAATTTGACGCTTGGACAGGAAAGCATCAATATGATTATACAACTTTTCTCGCACATTAAACATATTCATCTAAACTATTTCACACTTCTCTTCCTCATTTCACAAATAAGTAATGCGGATCCATTGTATAATTATGAAAGTTTTAAATCTCGCACCTCCTGAAAATCCAGTTCCACGTACAAATATGGTGCATTTCCTTCATCCTGTCAAACAAAAATAAAACAAAGCTAAATATAGTATACCATATCATTTATAAGATTAGAAGACAATTTGTCGGGCAATACCAAAAGGTAGTATGCTATAGTTTACAATATCCAAAGTCTAAGGAAGTTTGTGCACGAAATTTACTGCCAAAGAACTCGTGAACCTGCAATTGGAAGTAGGTTGTATCAAAGCCAGCTCCAAGAGATAATATTTGCTTCTTCAAGCGACTATCCTCATCGACATGCTTATCACAATTCAGGAATTGAAGGAGCAGCTTCCGCAGAGCAGCCCAACGAGCATAGTATCCTGTGCAAGATAACCAGGAGCAGAAAAGGAATTTCTTCAATCAAAGGTAACAACGAGGAAACAAAAAATCAACTTTGGTTTTTCTCACAACAACTTCTCCATACCACGGTTTATTATTGGAGCTCTCCTGACAGGCCTTCTCACGAACAAGTGGACGTAATCATCTTTCATATACCCCTTGTGAACACACGACCTTTTTACAAAAATGAAACATAATTAGCATTATCTTCAAAATATTGCTTCATGTAACTCGTGTTAGGATTAAAACCACTAGGCTGCACATATCTTTACAAATACTAGCTCTTCACTTACTCTCACGACTGATTGAAACATGCTATATTGGTTGGCAGAGCTCAGGATTCTCACTCTAAGTGATTACCTAGGTGTTTGATGTTGGTCGAGTAGAACCGGGATGAGCTTGTCAGATATTGTTCATCACATGATTTCCTCACCATGGATATTACTTTTAGAAAACTTCAGCACGTTTTGAATCTTCTAATCATGCGAAAAGTTTACTCAAAATAAAAGGCTAAAGTTTTAGGAGGCCCCAAAATCCAGAATGACTGGGCCTCTGAGGTCGTGGAGACTATCTTCATGTCATGAAGACTTACTGGGATCGGCATATTCACCCCAGTAACTTGGGGACTGGGTTGGGCTCAATGGTAGTCTATATCAATCACAAGCAAACCCATAAGTTAAATGGTTTGTTGTATAACTTCGAATTGCTAAGGTTTAAATGGAAACACTAGAGCAGAGTTCATGGCCGGCGTATAACAAAAAATATAAGTTGTTACGGAATTTATCTTCCTATATTTTGAACAAAGAAAAGGATGTTGTGTATATAATGGTAGTTACAATGTGGGAAAGGCTATTAAAACAAAATCTTTACAACATTGCAAAAAATGGCTTCCCAATTTAAAGTGAAGTCTCTAAAAGACTGAATAATGCAAACTTTTTTCTTTTGGCCCAAGGAACAACTGCGTAAAGGATCAAAAAGCTGATAATTTTTCCTTCGCTTCGGTATCAAGTTGAATTTGACATTCGAAACATTAGCAATACAGCTCCAAATTTTCCAAGTGACCTCAAAATGTAAAAGCAAATGATTGACCATCTCTTCATTCTTTTTGCCAAAGTTATAACGGTTCACCGAAATGCCTCCCCGTCTTATAAGTTTATCAATGGTTGGGATTCTTTGAAGGCAAGCAGTGAAAAAATAAAAACTAATCTTCAAAGTGATATGCACCTTCCAAACCCATCTCATCCATTAATATAGATTTGATAAATATTTTCATTCTTCTCTGATTTGTCCATTTAAATAACGAATTTTCTTTGGAAATAGCTATTTGCCCAAATCTAGTAGTTTTACATTTGAAAAGCAATGATTTTGGGAGCTTTTTCCTCCAAGGACGAATTTTCTATAGAAATAGCTTGTTCATCTAGGTAATGCAAGAAATAGGAAAACAATTAGGTTAAATATGAATTATTTCAAGATTTAGGTCAAAATTAGGGAGAAGAAGAAGAAGGTCAGAGAAGGTACAGTTTGCTAGCAGAAGCATCATCATTGGTTGCTTGAACAGCTGCTGTGTTGCTTTGTGAATCGGCTGACTTTCTCGCCATTCCCTCCCCACCACTTTTAATTCTCAAGACAGAGATAGATAGATAGAGAGAGACTGCGCTAGGTATTATTGTAATTTTGTTAACTCAAGAAATCGAATCTTTCAACAAAAAAAAAAAAAACTCAAGAAATCGAATTTTTAATCGGGAAGTTTTATAAGTCCTCCCCAATTTTGTTAAAAGGCCCTCCCAAGAACCATTTTACCTGCTAAATTATCACTAAGGAGAGGCCTTTTAACAAAAATGAGGGGATGAGGGGCCCCTATAAAATTTTCCTTTTTAATCCACAAATGCTTCCGCCCAAATGAACCAAAAACCCTAACAAAGTGGGAGTTTTTCTTTTTTTTTTGAGTTAATTCCTATTTGGCCCCCTATTTTCTGTAAATTCAAATTTATAACTACCCCTCCTATTAATATATTTTTAAAATAAATTTAATTAGTAAATATCTCTCTCCACCTCAATTCCACCTCACTTCCCTCTCCACCACACATATCTCTCCACATCACCTCTCTCTTTCCATCTCACCTCTCTCTCTCCAGCTCACCTCTCTCTCTTCTCCGACGAAGGTCGCCGGCCGGAAAAAATTTCGGACGACAACCTTAAAAAAAAAAAATTAACTCTCATTCTCTCACTCTAGAAACTCTGGCGAAGGGGTTTCCCCTTTGCCGGAGAAGGTCTGTTCAAGAACCAGTCATAATTTTTTTCTGTTTCACCCCCTGCTTTATGACTGGTTTCCTGCTTAGCCCCAGAATTTATGAAAAATAGGTCAGTGCCACGGGGAAACAAGAATATTTTTAGTGGCGACCAATTTATTTTCTAATTATTGTAAGGAAATAATTTTGAGTGAAACTGTTATGATTTTTTTTTCTCACAACCATTTTTTTTTTCCTTCTGGTAATGGTCCCCGGCAAACAACCGGTAAAACCTTTTATTTATTTTATTTTTTATTTGAAATCTTTGTTATTTGTTTTTTGTGACATACTGTTTCTGTAATTCTAATGTAATCCACCATTTAAGCTATCAAGTCCATGTTGATTCATACTATTAGTTTCTTTCTTTATCAACAAAAAACTCCCTCTTATGTTGTTCAATCTCATTTTGTGCTTTCCTGTGTATATGTAATACTGTGTTTTTTTCTCTCAATTAGCAATCTTGTACAAATTGATTTCACGATTGAAGTCCATGCGAGTATTTTTTTCTCTAATGAAATGCTTTAGATCTGGGTTTTTGCAGCGGTCGACATGAAAATTCAACTGCGGGGTTTTACTGTTATGGTCACCTAATGTTAACGTAAAAAAAACGGATTGAAACTGCATTAAAAAAAATACTGATATTTTAATTCATCGAAATGTTGAAGTTAATATGTTAAAAACAGTCGCAAGGAGTTTTGGTGTACAATCTGAGAAGAAAATTTGTACCACTAATTTATTACTTGTTAACATAGTCACACAACACCAAGAACATCAGGTCTCTTCATCATAAAATACACGAAATATCAAGTCTTTGAAACCTGTAAACTATCCCGTACTAACTGCAAATAACATTCGAGCAATTTCCTAGTACATTCAGGATGCAATCTCAGAGAGAGAGAGAGAGAGAAGACGAACGGAGTCGGTGTGCTTGACAAGTAATGCCTCTTTCTGTCTATGTTCGCAACCAGCAGTAGCCGCGCTATATCCATCATTACAACAACAGTTGTATAACCACATGAAGTAGAAGCAGATGCGTGAAGCCATATGAACTGACTCAAGAACTGTAATTACGTTTTTATATTGATTGAGCAAATATGTATTCATCGACGAGCTTCCTTGCCAATGTTACCTGTTTTTTGTCCACCATAGCGAAGTTCAAGGATTCAGAAATTTAAAAGGAAAAAAGAAGAAAATATTACGGTATAATTCCAACATTGTGATTTTTTTCATTTATCAGTGATAAAACAGCAGGAATAAATTCAGGAATGGAAGTAAACCATGCAAAGATTATGTTATCAAATTGCGGCGGTGGTAAGACGAGCAATACTAAAAACAAGGTATTTGATGATTGATCTTAACAAGAGAGTTTTACCTGTTCGGCGCTACCAGCGAAGTGGATTTGCCTAAGTTCTTGATGACGTTGACTTCCGCTAACCTGAAAGAAATTAGGGGAGAGACAGAGATGCTTGTGCTTCAGTCGGGGCAGGCAGAAACCTAGTGGGATTAACAAAACATAAGGCAGTGCTTTTTTCCTAATTCAGATCTGAAATCTGACTTGAGGTCTAAATTGCCTCGTGATGTTTCACTCATCTGAACCGCTGATTTGAGTTGATTTTGGGAACATTTGATTCAGACTACTTAGATCCAAATGAGTCAGATTCAGACATTGAGAGAAAACGAAACACCACCTAAGATGATATTCTTTTATACTTTTATATTCAGTTTTGCAATTAATCACTATTCAGATCTCATGCACAAGCAATTCAAACAATTAGATAAGAGGTAAGATAATATAAGCACATACCTTTATTGTTGCTCCAGATTCGTTTCTTATCCTTGAAATGTTTAAACCGCTCTTGCCAATTAAACCACCAACCAACTTCTCCAAAATTGTCATTTCCATTGTTACATAATTAGCTGCAAGATTGAGTACCCTAAATATGATGTCATAATAAGGAGAAAAAGCGATGATCTTGAATGCAGAAATTGAAGAATGTTTGAGATGTACAGATTTACTCTGATCTCGATAAACTGAATAACCTGGTGTTGGAGCTTGAGGGAGATATGGTTGGGTTGATCCATTGGATCCAAGGTTATAAATCGGTCTGATAGAAACTACTTTTCTTTGTGGGTTTTCCCTACATAATGAGCAATAAAAGTTTTCTAAATGTAAAGAGCTAGCTAAAGAACGTGCCCGAAATAGAGCAAAAAAGACGAGTGATGCTGCATGAAACCTTAATTCACAGCCAATTAGCTCCAATGCTTTCAGTACTTGGGGGAGGTCACCTGATATCTGAGTTACAGAGGAAAAATACAGTTTAGAGAAGTTTGAAACAAGAGAGTTGGCATAAAACACTAGCACTCTGTAAAGAGTTTCACTCTTTCAGCTACACAAGTAGATATATTCTTTAGAAGAAAATATGGGTGGGAAGGCCCAATATCTTTAAATACTATTATCTGGTTCCATTCTAAGAAGTTGAACTCCTAAGTAACTCAAGATTCTACTCGAGCAAAGGTATAGTCCAAGTTGAACCAATTCGAAATATCAGAGCAAGCAAATTATTTTTCTCATTAATAGTAACTCGTCGGTGTACTAGTCCTACCGTTCTTAAGTTATTACCTCGTTTTACGTTGCTAGATAAGGATTAGGGAGTTAGTAGAGTCCTAGACGAGTATCTTAAGGCTCCTAGTCGAGAACAATAAAAGACCATCAATTGTAGCTCTTTCCATTCAAGATATAGTACAAAATTCTGCTGTATTTAACTCTTACTTTTACAGCTTTCTAGTCTAATTTGAGTTTTCTTTTTAGTTTATTCGTACTAAATCACTAAGTTCAGAGTATAGATAAATCATGTTCTTCACCACAATCACCGAAAACAAGAAATGGAGTGGAGCAACATTAACATGATTTCATCAAGCTTTTTAATGAACTATTTTGTAAATAACCGCACCTGCACCAAACGATCAGACTCATGAGCAGATGCACAAAGAGGTAATTGATTTTGAGCCAAGATCATGATTGCCGCTCCAGACAGATTTCTTATTTTCTCAATGTTCTGCCCTGACTTCCCAATTAGACAACCTGCTTGTGATCCTGCAATTAAAAGACGTATCGTGTTGGCAACTGCATGTACTGCTCCAACTTTGGACGGTTCAATAATTTCATCATCATCCTGCTTGATTGGATAAACAAAGGAGATTCCTCAGTACGACATCATTACGTGGTTTTCCCAATATTAATGAACATTATTTGGCCCTGAGATGATCAAAGACTTAAACTAATACTGAAAGCTAAGGAACTATAAATCAAGAATTACTTCAAAAATGTGATTCTTGGAATGTAAAAATCCGGCTCCTACAAGTTCAGCTATACTTTCTTAGGAATATCAGGAGAGAAATCTTTTATGTATATAGTCATCTTCTTAGGGGATTATCTGAAATGAATTACCGAATTAGGTGATCCACTATACCTTTCAGGAACCAATTTCAGTCCAAAACTAGTCAGATCTGTAGACTCACACAAAAAGATTCGGATTGCAGTCACATGGAGCAGAAGCACAATCTCAATCACAAAATACTTTATCTAGTTGACAGACTCTTGTCAAATTTGCATTATTAATTTTATGGAAGTAATTGATAGGTCAGCTGATATGTCCACTGCCTGTCATCTCCTGATAGGTTTACCATGCCACCATATCAGATGACTGTATTGCTAGCCAGTAATCTTTCCGGGAAGTAATGCATCTACATATATCTATCTATCCATATATATATATACACATATATATATAGGGAAATATAAGTGGTGCAATTTCATTGCATATTCCTGTAAACGTATAGTTTGTTCTAGTTACTTTATTAGCCATATACCTTCAGAATGACTGTTGCTATATGACAAAGGGCATTCTCCGCATCAGAAATTTCACTTTCCTCGTGTCTAGAACTAATAATTATCACACGATCTTCATGTCGCTGCAAACATCAAGGATAGATATAAAACTGTAAGCGTCCATCCAAGATCTTTCTAAATCTCTACATTAATCATTGTGGCCTGTTTGTGTACACTTGCAAAGATATCAAAAACGGAAAGGCATAAAATAATCCTTGGACACCATAAAAGCAAAGCAACGTGTGCGCCATGCGGGAGATTGCATATATCACATGAACTTCTAGTTGTGTCCAATAATTGTGGTTAACTGACTATTTCGAGCTGAAATTAGCCACCGATTATGAAATAAATTGGCAGGATCATATGAGTTTATAGATGAGTTTTTTAAAAAAAACGATAAAAGCTATAAAATCCAAATACCAAGTAAAATAGAGTAGAATTAAAAGAATGTTACGAGACAAGAATATATTTTTGGAAGAAGAAGGAAATTGAAACTCACTGCAACCGCATCAGCAATCTTGATATTAGCTTTGGTTTCTTCTCTAATCTTTTGGATTTGACTACCTTCTTTCCCTATGACTTTCCCAATACGCCGAGAGGGGACAACAATCCTGAATAATACCTCATGAGAACCAGCCCTCCTCTTTAGAGAGGGATGATCGACTGAATCTTCATTATCTCCGTGGAAGTCCTCGTCTTGACGTCGGCGTTTACTCAATATCTCTCCTTCTTCCCCTTCTTCACTGACACAAGGGGAGATCTTATCCTCTGCTCTATCCTCAGACATTTTTTTTTACTAATTTAGGATCAAGCAACAAAGAGCAAATTAGGGTCACATTATTAAGATTTGTAAAGTGTGCCCAAATGAAGTTGGCCAAATGAGCTTACTTTAAGTTGATTCAAGCTACATACGTCAAATTTTGCTTGATATGAACAGGAATGTAAAATTAAAATCAAGACATCTGGATTATATATATGGGTAGAGAGAGAGGGAGCCAAAAAATGTTCGAATTGTGGAGAGGTTGCAATTGAAATCTTCTAGTGAATTGATATGGAGTTCAAGACCATAAAATATAAGAACACTAAGATTTTTCCGTCAACAAAGAGGGGAATGCCCACATTATTATGATTATTTGAGCGTGGATAGTGGGCGGCCCACATTTAAGAAGCTTAGACAAATCTTGATTTGAATCACTGTCTTTTCGTTGGCTCTTGTCCTTTCTTTATCAATTTATCTGGAGCTAATCTCAAATGAACATGTGTGGAATCTATGGACGGATTCGTTTACAAAATTCTGCATACAATGGGCAGAAATCAACAGTAGTATATATATATATATATACTCAGTTGCAAGGTTATGAAGATGTAATTCAGTAGTTAAATTAGGTTAAATTGGAATACCCATATCAAAAAAATTAATCACCTATCATGAAAAGTCAATGAAATCCATTTGTTTTAGGTATTAAAAACTAATCTCAACCTATCATGAAGCATACCCATATCAATTCTAGACATAGTAAACAAAATACTATAAAGAATTAAGGGTTGAAATATAAAGATCATTGAGTAAGGTAAACTTAACTTGATTACCTGCCCACAGGAAAATAGCCAACCTAGCCTCCGCCTAATCTCCCAACAATACGGAAATCAGTCTAACAATAATCTCAGCCCCCATTCAAGTCTTCTTCTTCTCTTTCAATTTCTTTCCAATTAGCTAGCCTAGCTGGTAAGAAAGAGGGTTTCACTGTTCCGGGTTATTCCCAAATGGCCCCAATAATGCGACCATCTCGTCCAGTTGGCTACTACATTTGTCCAACTTTCCTACTTGGCCCTCTTTTCGGTTACTATCTGATCTCCGTTAAATTGTTTTTTAAGCTTTCCCGTTGTACCCTTTTAAACTTAATATTTTATCTCTCCAACTAATTTCAATTTCTCACTCTAGTGGTCCACCACCCTTTGGTGTAGTGGTAGGACATTCCTCTTAAGTCCATGAGGTCTTGGATCGAGTCTCAGTGGAAGCAATTTATCACCAAGATTTAGCCCATGTAATTTAGGCACTAAATAAAGTAGATGTTGTCGGGCTTTAGGCTATTTGTTGTCAGGCTTTAGGCCTCTTTAATTATTGATTTGACTTAGACGGTTATCGTGTTTATCACATCTTAATGATGTATCAATGACTTGTAACGACTAACGTAGATCGTAATCTATTTCTCAATAAAAAAAAATCTCACTCCAGTGAAGACCCTTATTTCCCTCTCCTGTATTCTCTTTCAAATCTTTCGCTCATCTTTTCTTCGTTAAAGTTTTATTGCTTTTTTTCTCTCTCCACTCCTCTTAAGGAGTTTTGTTGCAGTATTTTGACTTGAACAATATTCTAATCTTTAGGGATATTTTTTTACTTATTTATCATCATTTTGTTTTTTCTTGCTTAGTAGTTGTTTCTTATTTTAATCGAGCTAGTGTAGTGATGACCATTTTCGGACATTATTATTCATTTAGCTTATGTGTTCCACTTTGATTTCATTATTAATCAAGGTTCTTAACACTTAGTACCAGAGCCTACGTTGGCTTAAGAAATTATTGAAAGCAAGAGTCTTTGAATTTGTGAAGTTTGTAAAATATATTGGACTGTGTCAGAGTTTATAAAACGTTGATAAAAGGTGCCAAAATTTATGCAAAAACAAAAAAAAACACTACAAGAAATTTGAGGTTGTTGTTGCATTCTAAACAAACTTGCTTATTGAAAATTATAAATACTTCAATGATTTTTTGGGTAAGTCAAAAAATTACAAAATGTAAATATGATGATAAAATCATGAAAATACTAGGAGAACATACAAATTTTTTGCATAAAGATATTACTTTTTCATGCTAAATTTCTTAGAGAAAACAAGATTCCGAAAAGAGAAACGGTCGAAGAAGATTTGTAAATGATTTTATGGTTCATTTTAAGAAAATTGTTGAAATATTTCAAATCGATTGTTGGAAATGATAAGAAACCTAAAGCCATTTTTAATGCGGAAAACATTAGAGAAGAGAAAGCTTGATAAATCACAGTAGACAAACCTTAATGAAGAAGAAGAGGGTGTTCAAATGACAAGGAAGCGACAAAAATTTTGTAAAATGAAAGGGAAAGAGAATTTGATTTGGTTGTTGTCTCTCTGTTAAATTTCGGGGAGGAATCCGAGTGGAGAGACTAAAGTGAAATGTGTACATATGCAGTGAGAACTACGGACCGGTGCATTGAAAAAAAAAAAACATACTTGTGTTAGTTGAGGTACGATATATGTGATAATTCGGCATATTCCCGCGACTGTGGGTCTTTATCAAACTGTCTTGATCAACCTATAGGAAAGATAGAGCACACTTGGTGGTAGTCCTATGCACTACTATGTTGGTGTTTTTTTCCTGGTTTTGAAGTTTGATTGACGCGTCGTCAAAACTAAGAGACAAGAAATCTTTCCGTGCAACTTCATAACATCCGATAACGAAATTCTCAATATGCTAACTCCTTTCCAATCTCACTCAAATAATATGAAATTATACCTAGTGAACTATGCGATTCTTGACACTCCTGACGAGCACCTAATCTATGTGGTAACCCTGTAGTCATGTAGAGAGAGAGGTTAAGAACTTGGTGAAAGAGACATTTAGTGGGTTTCTTTCTACATACCACTCGATCCGGTCATTCCTCTAGAAATGGCGTATGACAAATGCTTTTTTACAAATATAGATACTACTCATCTTCTTCATTATAGTTTTCTCATTCTTCGAGTTTGCAGAAAATATCAATGGACCAGCAAGTGTAGTCATCATCCATTTCTCTCTTGCTAAATTATTTGCCCCAAAAGCTTGGTGCCAAAGGAAATTGTGACTTCACAAGATAGAATTGGAAGTAACAAGAAAAAGAAAAAAAATTCTGGAATTCCTTATTATCATTAATTTCTAAAATCTTTCTCAATCTCACTAAGCTCAAATTTGTACTTCTTCATCCATTCCACGAGATCTCGACGTTCTTTCACCTAATTAGCAATATGCTTATCTACGCACGTATTCCATATTTCTTTCCGGTCAATGAAGCTTTGGAGCCCTTCTGGGTCTTGTATTTTGAGCTTCATACTGTATGATTTATACATTTGGTTAGTGTTTTCCCGCTGAACTGTGATGTATGCTCCAGCTTTCTATTGCCAAGAATGCTTACTAGGTTTCTCCAACTCACCATGTTTGCGCTATTTTTTCAAAAAAGCTCGTTTTGAACCATTATCTTACGTCTAAGAAAGAAATCTTACTTACATATCAATTTAAATAATAGTTTTTCAACTGAAATACTATCCTTTGTATCTTACCCTTTCTTGATATTTCAATTTGCAGATGCTCATAAGCAATATGGTGGACTAGGAACAATGCTAGTAAGCAAGGTGATTCACTGCGGGCATGAACATATCAAGGTTAAAATTTGACTAATGGGAAATAAGGATTTTCTTAGAAGAAAACTCAAGATGGCTTACTAGGTAAAAGGTCCGCCAAATGCCATAATCATCGGTCAATATGCCTGTATCTACAACACGGTAAAGGTATGATGTCATGAATGTATGTACTTACATCGTAAAGGATTTCCCCGAGCTTCAGTTTGATGGCTCCGCTCTTGTATACTAGCATTTTTCCCAGATATGCCTGCGGCAACTCATTCAAACCTTTTCCTGGAGGAGCTATATTTTGGGATGGTGGTGAGCTGCTACTTCCAGATGTCTCTTTCCCCTTGGCACTAGCCGGACGTTTAACAAAAGGTAGGGAAACAGGTAGCTGAAGAAAGAACATGTCTGTTTCTCCACTTTCCTTCTGTCAACACCATCAATTAAGTATAAAAAACCCTGCCTGACTGTATAATGTTGCGGGAGTCCCGGACAATTAGTTCTTATTAAGAATTGTTTCAAACCTTTCTAATATCTAAGAATACGACAATTGTTACAGTGTTCCTGTCGTAGACCTTAAGCCAGATCAAATCTAAGGTATTGCCGTCCCAAATAAAGTTAAAGAACAACCCAAAATGATAAATGGAACTCAATTAGGAATCCTCAGCCTTCTCCTATGTTCCTAATTGACATTTTCTAATACTGTCCTTAGTGTTCTCCTAGATGGTATGGTATTTATCAGATAACTTACCGTCAGGCCTAGCTCTTCGGCTGGATTTATAGTTGTTTCATCATACTCCGCGCTAGCTGATCCTTCCCCAAATTCTTCCTCGTCCAGAAGTTCTAAAAGAAAACTAGCGATTAATGAAGGATCTTGTAACAAAATATCTCATACAGTAAAAGATGGAAATGCTATTATAAAGCTTACCTGGGTAACCCAGGTTGGGCCTCCTCATGGGAAGGGTCACTGGGTAGTTACTGCCGTAATCCTGTATTGTATTCAAAAAAGATAGATATCACAATAAAATTTACTTTTACTAGCAAAAAAAGATGGAGCTGAGCAAGGTCAACTCTTACCCAAGGTTCGACATATTTTTTTTCTTTCTTCATTTCATTAGGTGCAGTTGAAGTGGGGCCGTCTGAAGTAACACCTGAGAAGGAAAGAGATATTGCATGAAGCGTCTTGATTCTTGGGATTCATACTGATGTTTCATTAGATATACGAATTGCTTACCATCACTAGCAGCAACACGTTGAGCTTTGGATCTACTATTTTCACCATGTGACCTTATTGAAGTTGATCCACCGGTATTACAAAATGCAACTTGCATAGGTGGAGCATAAATATTGAAACATTTATAATGGCTAAGGATACTTAGTATCAATCATCTTTAGAGAGCATAAATATTGAAACATTCTATTTTACCATTTACCAAAATTTATGAAATTAAATCTAAACTATTCGACTTATAGGTAGGTTTCCCTGCTCCATAGGACTAGATATTTTAATCAAGGGACATTTCAAGTCTTTGATGATTTATATTCTCTTTCTTATCATTGTGTGATCAAGTTGAACACTCATCTACATATGGTATTACAAAATTAAACTTATGCCACTAAAATTACTTGACATCCAGACTTCTAAATACTCGAGTTATTTGCTCTTCGAATCTGAGGAAATAGCAAGATATTGCAAATTGGAGACTACTGTAATGAATGGAAACCCCACAACTAAGTTAGCTCAAGGATCTTCACAATCAAAAGAAAGCTAAATAAGAGTGCGTGATATGGTTTCAATGCTATGATTCATCTAATATATAACTTTCTAGAAACTAATTATTGTGGACAACTTAATGATTTCAAAAAAAAAGTAAGAAAGTTCACTTCTTCAGATCCCGTAAAAATTTCAGAAGGATTAGGATGAAATAAGTCAGTCCCACTGACTCTAAAGGGTAACAATAGCATTGATTATTTTGACTTGACCAAATTGGCATGCA
>BEHA01050435.1:17028-29753 GCA_002897215.1 Eschscholzia californica subsp. californica
GCCCACAAGGCCTCCAAAAAATAAAACCATTTGCATAAATATAATCAAAATAGCCAACATCACATGGTAGTCTCACATCAATTCTTCTCCAACAAGTGTCTTTGCCTATAGTGAATACCTCACAAAACCTCATCTTCTTAACCTGAATGTGATCTTTAGGGTATACGTACCATAACCTAATGGCTTTATATACCTTACTTATAGGATCAAATCCTAATCCATACATTTCAAAGGAATGGGAATCAAATTCTTCAAAACTTTCCATTATCTTTGTATCCTCCTCTAGTGTGCCCAATTTTCTTTCTTCTCTAGTGCTAAGATTGTAAAGAATAATTGAGTTTTGGTTGCACGTCTCGCGAAAACATATCAAACCATTTACGGGTTTCAAAGTACACAAGTCATTTGTTAAAACCTTATGAGTTTCACTATCTGCTGCACATTCACGTAGATGCATTGAAGATAAAGAAGTTTCATGTTCCATTATACGGAAAAGAAGCATGGGATTGTTCTTGGGATTGTTCTTGGATCGGGTGAAATATAAATCATGAAAGTGTGAATCGTTTTGAATAAAATACTGCCAATGTTTAGATACTGATTTAAAACGCATCAATGACTTTACAGGAAGTCTTAGCATTATCTCTAATACTAAATTATCAAGAAACATAATATTAGTAGGGTCGGGAGTATGATAAGAATTACCACTATCCATCTTTCTCTTCTTCATGGCTTTCTCTTTCTCTGTGTCTTCTTTCCTCAATTTTTTCTCTCTGTTTCTATCCATAAGAATACCAAGTTGTTTGTGCAGATAGAGCAGAAAAATGGTTTGGGAATTGAGAGATAGTAAAGTCTAGAATCGGCCATTTATATCTCACCCTCAACTGAAGGTGAAATCAATTTCTTAAGACCATAATAAAACCTACCAGACATCTCTCATTCAAACCACATATGAATTGAAATCTCTTATGAATACCAAAACAAAAAAAAAACTCAATTTCAATTCTAGGGTTTGATTTCTTAATACTTTAAGAAGAGAGAAAGAACAAGAGAGAAAGAAGAGTTGTAACTTGTGCTTTGCAGAGAGAGAGAGACAACAACGTCAGCGGGAGTTAGAGAGAGAGTTACGGTAACTGGTTAGAAATTTCATCTCTCTCATTTGTGTGTCCATATAAAAAGACTAGATTATTTTTACCCCCTCTTAGTTGTTTGTCCATATAAGAAATGTGTTTGTCCATATAATGGCGACCCTCTTAATTGGGTCGCTACAGTGTCGCTTTTGGGCTTTCGGGGAGATTTGCGGTTTGGATCCCCTTTCATATAATTGACTTGCTGTTTAGACTCCCTTTTTCCAAAGTTGCACTTTGGACTCCCTTTTTGTTAAATATAACAGTTCTAAACAACATGAAATGAAAAATTACTATTTTACCCTTTACTTACTTAACCCACCATTTCTTTTGCTTTCCCACTAGATTTCTGGAAATTGAATTATGGTAACAACAAATTGTGTATTTAGTAAAAGATGTAAAATCTGACCGGACCCATTTTCCAAATCAATCTAATTTCCATTATTTCAACAAAAAAAATCTAATTTCCATTACAACTCTAGGTATGAACCTAACTTTTTGGGTAAACATTAATCATGAAGCAGGAACCGGTTTGATGAAGATCAAACCTGGGTTTGGTTTCTCGTTCAATTAAATCTGACCCATTTGAAGATGGTTATAAAGATAGAACACTTAAAGTTATTGGAGAACAAAACAAATGAAACCTAGTGAGATACCTCATCTTCCTGGTTTTAGTGAGAGAATATAGGTTATCATTGTCTTCCCCTCACCATCCATCTTAACATCATTAGGAAAATCATCTAAATTAACAGGAGAGAGAAAGAAATAATGATGTTGCTGGTGGTACTGAATCAAGAATTGGTTTCTGGGATTTAATTGAAGAATTATAAGTGGGACTTGTGATGTATCTTCCATGGTGAATTTTGAAAATTAAGTGTAATGAGATCGAGATGGTTTCTTCTCATTACACTTACATTGTACCCGACTTCTAGAGAGAGAAAGTGAGGGAGAGAAATTATTATTTTTTGACTAATTACTTGAGTTAGATAGGGTTAAATAAATTGAGGACTTCAAATTGCAATATTGATATGTAAGGGTAAAGTGGGAATTTTTGTAAGTATAACTTTAGAAACAGAATATTTTCAGAATATTCCATCAAAAGGGAGTCCAAAGTGCAACACTGGAAAAAGGGAGTCCAAGCAGCAAGTCAATTATAAGAAAGGGGGTTCAAACAGCAAATCTTCCGGGCTTTCGCCTCAAACAGCATTATCACTCAGTCCTTCCGAGCCGGGTCTTAAAATCGGGATCGTTGATTTTAATCAACCGTCTAGATTATAAAGGACGAAAATTTAAAAACCTTTTAAAATTTCACACAGCTTTCTCTCTACAAATGCTTCCCCTCAACGAGGGCTGGGATTTTGGCCAGAAACCCGCTCACGACCGTTCGAGTCCGAAGGGTCAGTGACCGTCTGAGGCCCGAATCAGTCAGTACCCGCCCGACCGAAAGAACTTAAATGGACGGACGCGAGCACAGGTCCTTACCCAGTGATCCGACTGAGTCCGCCCGACCGAACCCTGCAATACCCGTCCGTTTATCCTACTCGTTATACCCGCCCGCTTATATGATTGGTTTTAAGCCTTTAGATTTGGAGGGTTAGCTACAACAGTTAGATTTCAAGAGTAAAAATATATAACCCTACAAATCACTTTTCTTAATCTTGTTTTCACCTCTCTACTTTTCTAGTCTCTTTCTCCTTCAAATCTCAATATTTCATCAGTAACCCTCGAAACCACAATACAACGATCGTAATCCGCGAGAAGAAGAATAGAACCGATGATAATTCGTGAAAAATCTCAATGATTATCTTTTAATTTTGTATTCATTTACCTTTTGGAATTATAAAGTGAGAGTTTAGAAAGTTGTATTTACCTACTAAACAGTTTTAATTTCGAATAAAAATTTCTTTATTTGTCCATTAGTGACCGGTGCCCGACCGACCGATACCCGTTTGTCCGGCCATCAAAACGGTCACGGACGGGCACTTTGTTGGAGAAAAATCTAAAATGTCCGCCCGTTTTGTCCGGATGTCAGAATGGACAATTAAGACTTGTGCTCGTTCCGTCCGGACCGGTTGAGTTAGTGTCTGTTTCCAGCCCGTCCGGACCGATTCCCACCCCTACCCTCAACTGAACCCTAAACCATCAACTTCACTTCTTATATTCTCTTGTCGATTTTCGTCATAATTAGAGGTAATCCTTGCTCTCTTAAGTCTTGTTTATTGTATTGTAGAGTTCTTATTTTCATCTCAATAGATTGTTTAAGAAAACCTAAAAATGTCGAAAACTATAACCAAACCTAGCGCATACTTTGTTTATCGATTCATACTCCTCCTTTCACCAATTTTGAATTATTATTTCTTGTTAAACGTTGGACTTTATTTTTTGTTTACTGTTTTTCAATGTTTGACGTTGATTTTTGTTTGTGGTATGTTTGAGCTTGATTTGGTTTGGGTTTGATTAATGAAGATTTGTATACCTTACTATAACATGTTAAAGTACCTTCTTTAGGTGTTAAAAGTACTTGAAAACTATGGCTAAGCTCAATGAAGACCAGAAGCAAGTTTAAATTTTTTTTGTTGTTTATGTTGATGTGCATAGATTTTGAAAATTGTTTTGCAAAATTAATCAGGTGTTGAAACAAGTAAGTTTTTATGTGAACTCAGGAGTTTAATGACAATGGACTCTATAGATGAAAGCAAGAAAAGATTATATGTGCTCGCCGTCGAAGGAAAGGTAATCTACAGGTGAAATCTTTTGAGAACTCTAGAAATTCCAAATCGACAGTTCACCTTGTGTCCGAAAATGGTACGCAACTCCATTTATATCTAATTTAAATAAAATTATCTGTACTCCATCCTCTGGTTGTGTTACAATCTTCATTGTATCATTTGCAGGGCTTCATATGAGGGGATGCGGCTTTTGGTGTTGGTTGGACCAATTGCAGATGTTGTTGGAATAGGTACTTAGCTCAAAAGGAGCTGGAACGGGTTTTCCTTAATTTGAGGTACCTATATTCATCGGAATCTCGATCAAGACGTCTCGTTGGATTCGTCTCGTCGAGCTCTTGAATTTAGACTCAAATTTTGTCCAAATCCTATTCCGTATGAGTGAGTTATTACAAAATTCGTTTGGTTTGGGTATTATTAACTCAAAACCGAGATTTTGAGTTAGTACCACATTTATGAAGGAGGAAATGTTTTATTTCCTTATATAGAATCTTCCATATATTTATGGTATGTTCTTTAAAATAGAAAGGTGACTCACGTGGTTTGCACCACGCAATCCACACACGCGCACGCGCGGTGTGGGCGTTTAGGGCGCATTGGGCGCTTTAGAGGCGCCCGCGCACACTTTGCACTTCGCACTTACGCATCGTCGTCTATAGGCACCTGTCCAATGTGTCACCAATACTTCTATAAATACCAAACAAAATACGAAAATTTTTAGCATTCAAAGTTAAGAGAATTTAGAGTTTAAGAAGTCAATTCATATGTCGTTCTTACTGCTTGTTCTAAGTTCGCACGCTTTCAGAGAAACGAAGTACTCTCGTCGTCATACTGAAAGGTACAGTCGTTGTATCCTGGGAGACAAACATCTTACTGGTTTTAGTACTAATATCAGGATGTTCACTGTCTTAAGGAAAGAGACAACTCGACTCGACTTTTCTCTCTCTAACCTTTTTAATTAATCTTTGTTTAATTATACTGGTTTTAGTTTTTGATTTTTAGACATAAAAGTTATCTCCGAAATTATTTCAGAAAGACACAGGAAGGTATATCCTTGTTTTTATTAAAAACAGGAAGACAGAACCTTAGTTTTTCATAATACCAGAGAAACAACAGATGTGTCGGTTATCATCTTTGAAAATACAACTTCAAGAATCGTAGTGATGAGGTTAAAGATGAAGAACAAAAAATAAATATGTTTAGTGTTATGTATTTTGTAGTTGTTGAAGTACTAAATATTGGTGAATATGGGTTTATTTGGACTTCTTTGGCAGACATTTACTAAATCCCGGATGTTGTTTTCAACTCACTCTAAATAATACTGCTATAATTTACTTCTTCTTCTACAACCTATATGCTTTATAAATTGCTCTGTCTTCTTCAGTCACTAACTCACTATGCTTCGTGTCTCGTAGTGAATTTGGTTCATGTAAAGTTGAATTTAGATAGTGAGAAACGACAAGGTTGAGGCAAACCAACCAATACTAAATCAAAATTTATCTCCTCAACAATACTCCCACAAAGCTATATGCCAAATTTGCTAGAAAGTTTGGCACTTAGCAATTGACTTCTATAATCCCCTCACTCCATTCTCCACTCATTTGGTATCTTTCATCACTTGTATCGTACCATCTGCATAAGCTTATTGGTTCACTTACGTGCCTACCAAATATCTGCGTGAATATGTAGTAGTCCCTACTTGCCGCACAAGCTATGGAATATCCAAGATGGATGGATGTTATGGCTCTTGAATTTGATACGCTGTTAACATAAAAATTTGTTCTCACCTTTCTCAAAATTGGGTGAGGTGAAAGATCCAAGATAGTATATATTATCTTGTCTCAAATTAGAATTATTGCCGACAGTGGACCCTTCCTATCCAAACTAACTAACCGATTCATTTTGCTTCATTTGTTCAAGTACCGCATCCTGGTGCATCAACATTTTTTGAAAAAAACAGTTTCTGAAAAAACAATTTCACGAAAAATACTAGATAGACAAAATTTGTTGATGCAGGGGATTGATCCCGTGACCTCCCAATTGATGTACTAGTCTTTTACCAACTGAGTTGAACATCTTTAGTCAATGTGTTATTTATTACTCTATATAATTTAGATTTCTGGGGGCCCATATTATAACTTCAGGAACTTGGGGCCCAAAGCCACCAAAGTTATTGCCGACGCCACTTACCGACGGTGTTCAAGCCTTCCGTCGGTACTAATGCTTATAGCCGACGGATTTTCCTTTTTTCGTCGGTAGTAGTTACCAATGCCGACTGTTTTCCATAAAGCCGTCGGCATAGGTCACCTCCCTGCACATCCCGTGTTTCGCTTTTGCCGATTGTGTTGTCGACGATGGTTTTTTCCGTCGGGAGTGATCAGTTACCGACGGTTTTATGTACACCGTCGGTGATAGTTTGGCTGGATATTTTTGTTTTGGCGGAAGACCTTGCGCTTCCCTAAAATTTAGAGTTTAAACAAAAAAACCCGCGGGGCCTTACACAAAAAAACCCTAAAAAAAATCTTTGTCTCTGTGATGGTACTTTTACTCGTCTCTCTCTTTGTGGTATGCTCGTCATCTCAGACGAACCCTAGAAGAAATCCTGGACTCTGGGTTGAGTAAGTCCTATAAGAAATCCTTCATCTGGGTAAGTTCCCTTCTCTCTCTCTCAAGATGAAATCCTTCACAGTTTCTCTTAGCCCCTAATTAAGATCTTCTTCTCTGATTTTATTATCAGGTCCATTCGAATTGTGGAAATATCTTCAACTCTGGATTGTTCTTCTTAGGTAAGCCATCATCTTCTTGGATAATTATTGAATAACTTGCTTAGTATGAAAAGGGGTTTCTGGATTTTTTAGGGTTTCTATAATCGGCAAACTGAAATGATCTAAGCCTTCCTTGTTTTCAATTTCATTTTCATCATCTTCTGTATGAATACCCTCTTTATGCAGGTTCGGTTAATCATTTTAAGTAGAGTTAATTTTTATTTGCCCCCTACTTTGTGACCATCTTCCTTTATGGCCCCATATTTTCCGTAAATTCAAATATGACCCCCTTTTTAATGTAAATGTCAGAACTATCCTTCCTATAAATATTTTTTCAAAATAAAATTAAATAAAAACCATGAATTTCCACCTCACTTCCCTTTCCACCACACATCTCTCTCCAACTCACCTCTCTCCACGTCACCTCTCTCTCCAACTCACCCCTCTCTCTCCAACTCACCACTCTCTTCTAGGGGTGTTCGTGGGTTCGGTATCCGGTATTTTGGTGTCATCCATTACCAAACCAGTCATGGTTTGGTTAGTGATTTTTCAAACCGTTACCAAACCGATCAGAGTTTGGTTCGGTTACTAACTAAACCATCAGAAGCGGTTTGGATACTACTGGATACCAAACCATCCATAAATCGCAATTTCTTCTCCATGAAAATCGGCGAATCAAGTTACTTTCTTCATACATTGACGTATAAAGTCAAGACAACACTCCTGAAAAACCTGGAGAAACAATCGAACTAGCATAATGCATCGAAAAAATATTTGAAACATTAAAGACATGTGCAAGTCCTCCGCCCAAATATTATATAGTAGCTAGTAACATTGATGATACATGAATTGTTTTAATCTAATACTAGCTAGTAACATTATATTGTAGTAGTGTTGTTGTTTTGTATGGGTAGTAGTTATTCTTATTTATAGCAACTTGATGAAAGATATGTGCATTTGTATGAAATTATAGAGATATGACAGATGTATTTTAGAAAAAAATATGTAAATATATAATTATATATATGAACTAGGTTCCCACCGCGCCCTACGGGCGCGGTAGATCCCTTTTGGCTAACGCCGTCAAGATAGAATGTAGCGAGACAATTTATTTATCGCGGTCGACTACATCTAAGCGGTGCATATATATCGGTTCAATGCATATACCAAGATGTCAATACATCTCAAAATTTATTTTCACGCCATCTATTATTTTATAGAGACCTTTAATTCGCATATTCTATGCAAATTACAGGTCTCTTTGTAATCATAGATGTCCTAAAAAAATAAATTTTAAGATGTATGGACATCTTGGTATATGCATTGACCCGATATATGTGCACCGCTTAGATGTAGTCGACCGCGATAAATAAATTGTCTCTCTACATTCTATCTTGACGGCGTTAGCCAAAAGGGATCTACATTCTTTTTTAATTGAAAAAAAATTCTAAGTTCACTATTCACTGAAATAAAAATTATTAGATTCGGATAAGTATATTTGAGTGTGGTTTAGAGAAATGATCACACATGATCAAATAAGTACAACAAATGTTGCAAACCGAATGAATAATTGAACAAAGAGATAGGGTCGTGGACACCTAGTTGAATTTACATAAATTAGTATAGATATCGGTAAATCTTTTATAATAGAAAAAATATTCTAAGTTCACTATTCACTTTGATGTGAAATAAAAATTATTAGATTGGATCCTTGTAAGTACATTTGAGTGTGGTTTAGATAAAATTAGATTGAATGCTTATAAGTACATTTGATTGTGGTTCAGATAAATGATCGCACATGATCAAGTAAGTGCAACCAATCAAAACAAATGAATAATACAACAAAGAGATATTAAAAAAAATACAACAAAAAGAAAACCACAAAGAATATTCGTGAAAAAACACAAACTTTAAAGAGAGGGATCATTTCACTCTTTAAAGACCAAAAAACATAGTTAAATGAGAAGGTGAGACATAGAAATATCATTCCACTAAAAACATACATTAAGAGAAATTAATCTAACCTCTGAAGGAAACACGACAATCTATTAAATAAAGAGAGAAATTATGTGAGGAGGAGATTATTTAAATTAGCCCCAAACTTTATAATTTGCGGAACTTGAAAATAGAACCTGAAATCATAAAATGAAATTTGATATCAAAAAATTAGAAAGACAATAAATTTGCAACAAAACAATAAATTTCAAAGAGTAGAAATATACATAACCTAGAGAAAAGATCCGTGAGAGAAGAATCTTGCTTGGGTGGAGATTTTTGGATACTATTTTTCTACTTTGGGTATCGAAAGATTGATGGACGTTGAGAGAGAAAGAGGAGTTGCTAAAACTAATTTAGAAAGGAAGTGGGTGTAATGGGGGATACAGGTGAGAGGAGAGACCGAGAGAAATACTTGGAAAGGAATTTGGAAAGAAAAAGCCTTTAGTGGGTAGTTTGTAACTTCTTATTAGTATCTAGAAACATGGGATGTATCTAAACGGTTAGATAAGAAAAAGTCAAATTCTCTCACATTTATTATCTCAATTATAAATCATGGGAGGAAGGAATTATAAATCGTGGGAGAAAGGAGAGAAAAAAGGGATAGTAGTTGTTATTGTTAGGTAATGACTAAAATAACCTATAGTGGGGAACTTAATTACACAAATTTTAAATCTCATAGATTTTGAAATAATTTCACCCGTCGGATACACAATCTACACAAAGAATGAACGGTCAGACATATACCTTAGATAACCGACTGAGCTGTTTTAATATAATAGATTTAAATTGACTGGTTTGGTTTGGTTTTAATGGTTCCTAAAAAGTGCATCCACTTACCGAACCAAACCAGTTGGTTTTTGGAAATCTACAACCGTACCAAACCACTCGTTGTTTGGTTTGGTTTGAAAACCGACTGGACCGGTTTGGATTGGTTTGGTTTGATTGGTTCGGTCTATTTTTGCACACCCCTACTCTCTTCTCCGACGACCTTCAAAAAAAAAAAATTCTCTCATCTCTCTCTCCAAGTCACCTATCTCTTCTCCGGCAAGGTCGCCGACCAGAAAATTTTCGATTGACGATTATTATTGGGATTGATATGGGTTAATTTTGGGATTGATATGGGTTAATTTTGTGAATATATTATTCGATTGACGATTCAAAAATTAAAGAAAACACAAACTCATCCTGTCATCCACCTCCTCTATTGGAAATTTCCTTCTTGAGAGAGGGTTTTATTTTGCCAACGTGATGCTTCATGTGTCGAACAAAATACATTATTTAAAATGAATCACGACAATCGCACGATGATCAGACGAGCTAAATACAACCTTAGATCACCATAATAGTTCTCCTTATACCCACTGCACCATCTTCACCACCATGTATCCCAAATAGAGTTACTTATAAACTAATTGAAAGTGTGGAAAATGCATGTGTTGGAGGTCAGGGACCTTCCATTATGTGATGGAGGACATGTGAAACATAACAAGGCCAATGGTGATAATGTTGGTCCTTGGCGCAGGAGCTATGGAATGTCCAAGATGGAGGGATGGTATAGTTCTTGAATTTGATGCACTGTTTACGTAAAAATTTGTTTTTTCTCACCTTTCTCAAAATTTGATGCCTGCCAAAAGTTCTCCTAAAAAAACACATCTGGAATTTGGAAACAGCTATAGACATCCGTTAGATTAACGTAACACGTAAGATCATTAACCCTAATTAGTTAGTCTATCATTCTCGATACACCCGAAAAGTACCGAAGCTCATAGTCTAGAAGTGAATATTGAGAAGAGAGAGAAAGAGAAGGGGGAAGAGGGAGATAATTGCTAGGGCGCGAAAATCCCTTTCATCGAAGAAAATCAAAAACAAAAATTCAAAGGGAAAAGAGAAGAGAAGTTACGTTAATTTGATTGATTGATTAATTGAGGAAAGTGAAGAAGAAGAAGAATGACAAGTATGGAGTTACAAAACACAGTAAAAGAAGCCCTAAATGCTCTTTACCATCATCCTGATGATTCAGTTCGTATGCAAGCTGATCGATGGCTTCAAGATTTTCAAAGAACTATCGATGCTTGGCAGTTCTCTCATTTTCTCTCTCTACTTATATCAATACTTTAATGATTATTCTGTATTGATGATCACTGTAGAACTTAATCAAATCAGATCTTTTGATGTAATCAGTGAGCTGATCAAGGTTAATTGTTTTTTTTTTGTAATGAAAGACTAGTTTTTGATTGATTTTTCAAGCAATTTTATTGTTAAACATGAAATAGCAAAGGTTTTTCTTCAGTTTTTGTTAAAATAGGTGTTTTTTTATTCTTCTTTTGCCGATTAATCAGAAGCTTGGTTGGATGGAGTTAGTGGGATTTTAGGGTTTTTTTACTTCTCTTTAGGTAATAATTTTTCATGTTTAGAAAGTATGGTATTTGATAAGTTGTTTAGTTGATTTGGTTAAGCTTTGTTTACAAGGAATTGGATAAAATGAGTTAGCTTGCTTATACTGAGAGTATTTATTTGCATATTCAAGTTATTTGTCATTCATTGGTGCCTAAGTTTGAATTTCTTCTATCCCCACTGTGATAGTTTGGCTATAGTTTCTATACCCAATTAAATAAGAGAATTCATTGCATTCAGGTAGCTGATAATTTACTCCATGATGCCACTAGCAATCTGGAAACTCTCATTTTTTGTTCTCAGACTCTCAGAAGCAAGGTAAATATTCTTCTTTTGCTTTCTAAATACCGAATCAACGGTTGGAGTTGCGAAAAGCAAAGATTATACGGATTTACGTTCTTCATTTGAGAATTGGTATCTGTCTCACCGTAAATTAATAGGTACATCCGTACAAAGAGATTTTGAAGAACTCCCTTCTGAAGCTTTTCCCCCATTACGTGATTCCCTAAATGTAAGTTGGTAATTAAAATTTTGGCTTGACATATTTTGTTTACAGATGTATATACCAATTTAACAAAATAAATGAATAGGATTTACGTATGTTATTATTGTTATCCACTTATCCTGTAGTGTTCAGCGGTCATTAGGAATCATTGATGTATCATAGTATTCTTTTTTTACATTCCCTTTTGCCATTTCAAAAGAAATGAATTGTACTTTCTTATTTTTTTTTTGGTATTAAATCAAATCTAACTTGACTTATTCTTTCTCATAAAGATTCTGCTGCCTGGAATTGGTACTTATATTCATGTCTTTCTCTTCCATATGTCCTTATTCTCATGCATGCAGGTAGTGATTCAGTATATATGTTCTAACCGTGTCCAAACATGAAAAGGAACATAAACATTTAATGTTCAACTTTTGGTATTTTTTAAACTTTAGTAGGACTGCATGACACAATACATGGCAAATACGATCGTATTGTTTCTGTTTAGTTGAGATCTTCCAATGAGGTTTAGTCATTTGCAGGGAGGACGGGGTTCTTTAAGAATGTGTTACGGAAGTGGGCTTGGGGTTTTCTGTTTGTTAGTCAATTGTTCTCGTCCTATTTGACTTGTTCTTTTTCTATATCCATGTTGCAAGTAGACTTTATACTTCATACTACAAATCTTTTGACACTGGTTACTGGCACTTTAGATATCTCAACAATTCAATGTAATCGGGCTACCTCTATGGTTTCCACCTGCTTAGTTTTCGTGACATCCTTGATGTTGTCATTATAAATGATACGTATATATAGTATATACAATAATATACATAAGTATTACCTAGACATTTTCTTTTGTTTTTAAGTTGATGCTATACAAGTGATGAATGCAGGCCTTGCTGAAAAAGCTACACAAGGGGCCGGCCATAGTTCGAACTCAGGTACTGTTTTGGAAGTTCTCTTTAAATAGTTCAATTCTTTTTTTTTTCATTTATTGACATGCTACTGAGCTCAAAGTTTACCTTTTCTAGATTAGCATTGCAGTAGCAGCTCTGGCTTTGCATGTCTCCGCAGAAGATGGGGGTATTGTAAATTGGCTTAGAGATGAAATGAATTCTCACCTGGAATGTATATTAAGTTTTCTGGAGCTATTGACTGTCTTACCACAGGTACATTCTGATAATGAGCCCGAGATCTCCTCATTTTCCTATATTAGAAGCATTCCTATGTGTTG
>BEHA01050435.1:36392-52925 GCA_002897215.1 Eschscholzia californica subsp. californica
CCAAAGTCAAACCTCTAATTTTCTTCATGAAATTGCAGAACGCGGAGGTAACGGTATTAATATATAAGATAAGATGCAAACATCACTACATTGTGGATTAATTAAAGTAGTAGAGTTGCAATATGAAAAGTTTCTTTACATCATCTTAGCGAGCAAAGCCGCAAGTCAAATAGTAATTCGCGTGAACTTTGTATTTTTGAGGAAATTTTGGAGTTGAATTATTTATTCATTTAATTTATAATTTTAGTAGCTTGCTCATTTGGGAGACAATTTTTGCCAATTTGTAGTTTTGTAGCCTTTTTGTGGGTACCGGTTATACTTAGCACAATTACAATTTATGTCTTTGTTCAAAAATATATATTTTATCGGCAGTGCTGCCTTTTGTGATACATGCCATTTTTTGTGATCAGGAAACTTCTAGCCATAAGATAGCTGCTCGTCCACAAAGACGGCGTATATTTGAGAAGGAACTGATTTCATCAGTTGAGGTTGCTTTTAATGTCTTGACTGCTTGTTTGAGTCTTAACGAACTTAAGGAGCAGGTAAGTAAGACTTCAATTTCTTTTATTTCATTTTGACATCCTCCCCATATATGGACTTGTCAATGTCGTTCATTACCTGCTTTCTGACTTCTCTTTTCTTATATGCTATAAGTTTTTCTCTTACATTAGTAAATCCTATGCAAAAGATTCTGCCAGTCAACTAATTTGTCTAATTTATACATAATGAGTACTTTTTCTTTTTTTATTTAATTTTATATAGCTTTTGCTAATTTTTTTTTATTGCTATTGAATGTTGTTTTGTATTACTTCGTAGGTTCTTGAAGCCTTTGCCTCCTGGCTTCGACTAAGCATGGGTAATTTATCTTCCTCTTATTTTTGTTGCTTTATCAGATGTATATGCTGTCTAATGTATGGCTAAAGATGTTTTGTAGAAAACAACAGAGATAAGTTTAATTGTCTGAGGACCCCTGGGCGAATGAGGTGTTGGTCGTATATCTGTCTAATTAAGTTTATGCTTGAAAGTTAACATGTGCCTCCTGTGGTCCTAAATTTCTCCCATTGTCACACATGATCTGATGATAGTTATATGCTAGGTTTAATTTGCTACATTACGAGAGGCAGGGTATAAACTAAAGCCTTAATACAGACATTTTTTATTCGACTTACCAGGAAAAGGTTTCCCTATATGGAACTCGGGTTGAGTATATTGTTGATGGTTAAGCTTCAAACTAATCCATCGAACCTAAGTTTGAACCAAGATGCTAACCTTGCACTTGCTATTTATGCAGTAAACATCGGCGCCTAGATGCCATTAAATCGCTAGGCTCCACCCAGCTATGTGCCTACCAACGTAAGAGTTGCTCAGTTCAGAAACCGAGTAAGTCGTGCTTAGCCCGAGTCGAGCTAGTAACTAGGCGTCACATAACTCGTTTGGGTTAAAAAAACCTTATTTCATTAGGGTTTATTGTTGGATTCCTTTAGAGAAGAAGATGAAGTTGTAGCAGATTTTAGGGAGAGAGTAAGAAAGCAAGGTGGAAAAGAGCGAGAAGACGAGATATCCAGTAGTTTTGGATATTTTTTCTCTTTTGTATTCCTCTCTCTCTCTTACATACGATATTTCTACTTTCTCTATTTTCTCTCTCTCTCCGTGCATCTTTCTTCCTTTCCTTTCTCTATAGATGCTCATTTCTTCTTTCTCACTTTTTCTCTCTACAGATGTTAAAACTGTATACTTTTTTAACATCAATTCTTGTATAATATATACATAATATAGAAAATAATATACTATAAATACGTAATAAATAACATAATATATACATAATATATATATATATATTATTATACATAATCAGGTGAAATCCCACTAGGCCCGATGAGATCCGTCTGGTCGCTAGTCCCAAGTTGGCGGCCTAGGCCCAAACTCCGATTTTTCCAGAATAACCCACCAAGCACATTTAAGTTTGTTAATATTGACTTATTGAGGAGATCAGACTTCAGAAAACTAAATATAGACTTTCCATGCCTTTCTTACACTGCGGAGATGGGTATGACCTTCTAGGGGCATAAAATTCACAATCTGCAATTTTGCTTCAGTGTGTTTATGTTGTAAACTCGTCTGAAAATTATGTTTACAGGATCCTTCTTCTTCACTTGCTTGCCATCCTTTGGTGCTAACAGCAGTGTCGGCTTTGAACTCCGAGGTCCTATCAGAGGCATCCGTAAATGGTATGGGAGTTGAAATATCAATATATTATGTAGAAAGAAACTTTAAAATGTTTTGTCTCTTTATTGTTCCTATTTGCATATTCAATTTTGTAGGGTCAATAGTCCTAAATCCACAAATTTTAGCCTTAGGCCGGATATTACTTTTTGTATATGTAAAATTTTCAACTTATATTTTTTTACTATATTTGTTTTCTTTTTTCTTATGTTTTTAATTTTTACTTGGTTGCTTTGCAGTCATATCTGAATTGATAAACTACACAGCAGCCAGTAGCTCTGGCGGACTTTCTGCACAGATGCCCTTGATTCAACTATTAGTACCTCGAATTATGAGTCTTAGGGAGCAGCTTAAAGATTCATCGAAGGTATTATATGATTTAAGCAAGATGGACTGTCCATGTTAACCTTCTTATTCTTAAGTTTCTTTGTGGTAAAGAATCTTCCAGTCCAAAATGGGGTCACAGTGCGATGGATTGTATAGCTGAATAAATTGTAGATTACATATGACAGGTGCCAAGTTGTCCAGAGTCTCCAGACTCTGGATTATGCATTGTTACAAACCATATAGGCATGCTTCAGCTTTAGTGCAACATAACTTTTTCTTATAAAGGCTGATTTGTGGTTATGTCTCTTGGCTTTCAACTGCTTGGAGAAGCGAGTTGACCTGGATCATTATGTCAGACTTCTTAGTACTTCAATCTTCTTTCTTCCTGTAAACCTTAGTGTTTCAGACCTTTTTGCGTTGGTTCTCCTTTTTGTTTCTTGAGATTGTCTAAGCTTGAAGATATTAAATATTCTGTGTATGTACTTACTAGTCCAAGTTGCATTCACATTATTTCCGCTTGCTCCTTTTATTAGGATGAGGAAGATTTAAAGGCCATTGCTCGCTTATTTGCTGATATGGGTGATTCATATGTTGAGTTGATTGCCACTGGTATGTTTCTACATTGTGTTAAGACTTTTCTCACAATACTATGATGTGGTGTTGTCCACATGTTATTCTCGAGGATTACAATTATCCCTTGTTTTTTTTGTTATCTCAAATTATTAGGAATTTCATATTCATGTTAATATGTTATATGGCAAGTTTAAGACATTGTTTTTCTTTTCTTGGATATTCTGTTATCAAATATATTTGTTTCTTCTGCTGAATCAATGCAAATTGTGCAAGCATTGCTAGATGTTGCATCCCACCCAAAAAACGACATTGCTTCCATGACTTTGAAGTGTTGGCATAACCATCAGGTTAACTTGACAGAAAGGTGAATTCTTTATGAAATATGCTCACCTTTTACGTATTTTTCAGAACATATCGTGGCCAAAATGACCATATTCTCTCAGGGAGTCCTACTTATCATATGGAGGTGAAGCGTCAATGGAAGCTGAGAGAACTAGGAGGCTGCAGATATTCCGTTCATCATATGAGTCACTAGTGTCTTTGGTGAGTCATGAGTTGAAGATTCAGACATTCTGTAACTTTTGATAGCTACCTCATTTGCTGATGGTCTTAGCCACTGAAGAGCCATCTCAAATTCTCAATGAAGTATATATTGAATTGCTTGAGTTGTGTGCTGTTATTCACTTATTACGTATTTATTTGCACCTAAGTGTTCAATCTTTTCATGCACAGGTTAGCTTCAGAGTCCAGTATCAAGATTATGATAACTTCTCAAGGGAAGACCGCAGGAAATTTAAGCATACGAGATATGGTAGTATAACAACAGTATAACAAAAATTATAACAGTATAACTGTGTTGCTCAACAAGAAAAGTGCTAAAATTGGTTATTTGGGTATTTATTTAGGAACATATACATACATATACGTGTATGTAAGAGCAGTATGTTGCACACGTCACACCTCAAGTTTCTGTAACAGTTCCCACTTAATGATGGGCTAGGTAGTCAAAAAACAATTGTGACTTCTCTTTTTTGTTTCTCCCTCTTCTTTTTTCTTAATTAAACATAGAAGAATATCCTTAATTTAGTTTCTATTTCTTCAGTAGACTTGTAGAAGTTGCGTAGAGGTGTGTCCATTATCTTGTGTTCACAAACAATTTAACTGGGCAGACTAGAAGACGTCATTATATGCCTGGACAAAACATTGATTCATGTATTGTTTGGTCTTCAAGGAATTAAATGTCGACATATTTCGCCCGAAACGAAATATTTTGGTAATTCAAGCTACCGACACGAAAATGGACTTACACGAAATTTCGAAATGAAGTTTTAGGGCGTTATAGATGGAAGGAAAATCTTACCTTCATCTTGATCTTAAATCTTCTGGTTTATATCGTTTCTTAACAACTACAATATCTCTTATTATAGATGAAGATTCATCAAAATTTTGGAGATTTTGCTGTTCGTTTTGATAGAAAACCTAGAGAGATATAGAGAGAGAGGAGGTCCGCTGAGATGTTGGAATGAAGGAGACAACTCAGGTTTCGGTGTTAGGGTGTTTTAGGGTCATTTTTTAATTTTATAAGGGCGCCCTCCTTAGTGTTAAAGGCACCCCCTGCCCCCTCACAAGTGAGCACCCTTAGCACTTACAGGGTGCATTTTTAGACCTCCTTCCCGAACTTTTGATATTTAGACCCTGGTCTGAAGTTCTCTTTTGTTAAGTCACCCCTGGTATCTGGTTACAAATTAACCCTCAAACTAACAAAATTTACCACAAATTCGTCACTTTTTTTTCATTTTGGCCCCTTTGAGTCAAGATTACATCTTTTTATGCTTAGTTATGGTTTAAAGTCTTGTTATGAACAACTACATCATATTTATATCATTTCCTTAGATTTGTAAAATTTCCACATTGACCAAAACGTTTCCACTTTTGGGCCGGTTGAAATTTCCACCGAAACCGAAATTTCATTTCTTGGTGGTCTTTCTAATTTCTAGAGGATCAATGATTTGTCTTATTATACGCGTGTAATTTATGGTACCCTACAACCTTTTGTGCGTAATTGTATGATACCATGTTTTGTTCTGTGATGTGTTAAGTTACACTTGAAGATCAGATATTGGCGTCTCACCTGCATTATATATTATCTGATTTTTCCATTAGATTGCTCACTTTGTTACTTATACTTCGAGTTTTTATGTCACAACCAGTCCAGTCACCAAATTTGTGGTAGATTATGATCTTAGGAGTTCAGGTTTTTGTCTATTACATACTTCTATTCATAATTTGTTGTGTCCTGATAGTAATATTATCTGGTGTACAGCTTATGACATTGCTTCGGAAGCTTCCACTCCAACCTCAACTGCTTCAGACAGGTGATATTTTCACTGTTATGCAAAGAATGGACTTACAGTAGTCAGTGCCTCAGACCCTACTATGTTGCTAACTTTTCTTGTATTCAACACCTTTTCCCAGTCTGCTTGACTATTGGTGCATACTCGAAACGGCTTGATGCTTCACCAAATGGGCTTTTGGTCCTGCCTTCACTGATTGAGATTCTCACCAGTGGCATGAGTGCATCTGAAGATTGTGCAGCCGCTGCAGCTTTGGCCTTTAGGCACATCTGTCATGGTACATATTTGAAGTGCTTTCAGACAAAAATCTTACACTTCTTAGTCAACGATTTGTATTCCGGGGTGTGTGTAACAACTTTGCACAGTTATTCCTATATCTAGCTTCTGTGAGTGTAGGGTAGCGGTAGAGCTAAGTTCAGGTTATGGAAGATATGAAAAATAATACTTTATCTTTTCATGACTAGATTGCCGTGAAAAGCTATGCGGATCGGTAGATGGGCTATTTCACATATATCATAAGGCAGTGAGGGGGGATGGTGGCTATAAAGTTTGCGCCGAAGAATCACTATATCTGGCTGAGGCTTTAAGGTACGCTTTTTTTTGAATGATTTGATTAAATTGAAAGAGGAACAAGAATTTACAAACAGCCTAGAAGGCTACAAGAAAAAAAAGGAGAAAAACAAAAAACAAAAAGCATTACAGAAAGAAAACATAAAAACCTCCCAAGACTCAACCATACTAACAAAAGAAATGGTCTTAGCCCAGCCCAGATTTCTGCTCCAATGATAAATAAGGCATTTAGCTGAGAAGGAAATCTTGTCTGGCGAGGAAGCTTTGTCCCTAAAAATGACCTCATTTCTGGTCTTCCAGACTCTGCCCAAATCATGGCCTTTGGAATCAGGTTTAGAATAGACTTCTTCTGGGAATTTCCTTTCAAACCGTTATCAAGCAAAGAGGAGGTTCTCAATGGTGTTAGGGATGACCCGCCTGATTCCTAAGCTTAAGATGAACTTAACCCACACCTCATAAGTCACAGCACAGGAGATGAACAAGTGAGGGACTGACTCCTCTGAAGTACCACATAAAGGATATCTGTTGGGAGTAGTTGGCCCTCTTCTTCTAAGGAAATCTATAGTTGGGGTTTTCCCCAGAACAGTAGCCCAAGGGAAGAGGCTAGCTCTCATGAGAATGTTGTTCCTCCAAATGTCAGAGAAGATGTGAGAATGAGTTGAGTTATCCTCTGAGATAAAAGGAAGTAAGTAGCCTTGACTGACATATCTGAAAACTGAGGAGAAAGCCAAACTCCAGTGTCCTCTTGCTCAGAGAGAGTCACTTGGTTTAGAGAATCCAGGAGAGCACTGACCTCACTAATCTCCCAGTCATTCAGGTTTCTTCTCAATTCCGAATTCCAGGATCCAGAAGAAAGATAAAAAAAAACTCGAACACAGAGCCTTCTTTAGCAATGGAAAGGTTGAAGATGGTGGGAAAACAGACTTTCAGGGGAGTATCCTTCAATCACATATCTGACCAGAAACTGGTGTTCTTACTACCATTACCAATCTTGAGCTTTATCAGGGCTTTGAACTGTTAAGTTTGTGGCCATCCAACTCAAAACCAATTGGCTATGAGTGGAGAGGACCTTGACCTTATATTCTTGGTTACTAGAATCCCATTGTCCAATGTGGGACTATTCTCACACGCCCCCTCACGTGTAGGGTTCTTTGACCCTAACACGTGTATTTCTTCGGGCGACGTGGAGCACGTGTGGCTTTTTACCTATCACGTGTGGGCCTGGCTCTGATACCATGTTAAATTTGTGGCCATCCAACTCAAAACCAATTGGCTATGAGTGGAGAGGACCTTGACCTTATATTCTTGGTTACTAGAATCCCATTGTCCAATGTGGGACTATTCTCACATGAACTTGCTCCATCTATTAAAAGTACCCTTCCAAACCGAAATACCATAGGTGCCTTTAGGTCTGTTAGAAATACACCAAATCTGCTTCACCATATTTCTCAGCAATAATCTTCCCCCATAAGAGCTCCTTTTCTAGGCCAAATCTCCACAGCCATTTTGATAATAAGGCATCATTCATGTGTCTCCACAGAATAAAGAACAGACACAGGCATTGAGAAAATTTATAAGCCCGTTAATTAATAGTAACTTGTTTGAGTTAACTGTCTTTAAACCTCCTCTTGCAGTGTGGTAATCACAGAACTTCCACCAGAAAACGCTAAGAAAGCCCTGGAAGCATTATGTTTGCCTGTTGTAACACCTTTGCAGGTCAGTGTTTTCTTAATCTAGGTTTCAGTTATGTCAGTGTTGATGAACTCTATTTCCTTTTTCTTTTTTAATTTTCTGAAATTGATAATGAGACTTCTTTCCATATAAACTAGGAACTCATCAAACAGAGGTCCAACCGAACTACGGCAAACAATTGCACGTGATCTTACTATTCATAATGATCGCTTAGGAAACATCTTCAGGTAGAATCATCATGGTTAATTTATTTACTCCTCTTGTAACTAATGCCTAATGTGCGAGACTGAAATTGTTCTCAGGTATGTTAATCACCCTGAAGCTGTGGCAGATGCAATACATAGATTGTGGCTACTTTTTAAAGCCATCTTTGATTGGTAAGACTCTTGAGCCCTTTTAACGTTGACATGATGTAGTAGATTTGAATATATACCTGGTGATTTTATTCATATCCATCAGCTTGTGGGGCTTGTTTTTAATCGTGCTTGGGACATGCGAACAATGGAGGCTCTTTGCCGGGTTTGCAAATACGCTGTGAGTGTTCTAAACCACATTCTTTAGAAACCATATGGAGAACTTTGCCTATGCATATATTAGTATGAATATAAACCAGAATCATTTGATGGATCCTATCTTGTTTCTGGTTCTTTTGTTTCCATTATTATCTCTTGTCACGTTGAAATGTACTCCGCACTACCAACCGTGGTAACTTATATTCTTTCTTTACATTCACTCATCCGGTAGCAGCTTGTCATTTAATACACCATCTTTTGTTATAAAACGTATTTTTAATTGGAGATTTAATGTTTCGGTCCGGAGCATACCGGTGCTTGATTAACTTAGTCAAACTTAATTTCTTAACTTTTACTATCTTATACTGTGACTCTTACAACAAAGAATTAATTTTTGAAGGTGAGAACTTCTGGAAAGTTCATGGGTATCACAATAGGAGCAATGTTGGAGACAGGGCCTATATAAATAACACCATCAGCCGTGTTTCCTATATCTATCAAGTGAAGTGATAAAAGTAATCTTCACCTAATCGTAGAGTTGTAGACAAACTCAAACTCTTATAGGTTTTCTAATCAATGGTTTCTGGATTGCAGATATTTGGGTCCGATCCGTCTTGTGCAGAATATCTCCGAAGTTTGATTAAAGCACTTTTCAGTCATACGACACATCTTCTAACCAAAATTTCAGGTATATATCATTGTCATGTCTCGGGTGACTTACATTACTGTTTGTTATGTGCTTACTAAGCTAATTGTATTACAACTCTTGCAGGATTTTACGGCTAGACCTGACATAGCTGATGACTGCTTTCTGTTAGCTTCGAGGTGTATACGCTACTGCCCTCATTTATTTGTTTCTTTTTCATGCCTAAGGACAGAAGTTCTTTGTGCAATTTGTGATGCTCATCTTGGTCATGTTTTTGATGATGGTCCACCTCCTACTCGAAAAAGATACTGTGTTAACAGTGCATCTCTCAAATTCGTAAAAGCAGAATAAGAGGCGTTGTGTTTGTAATTCGAAACTAATTAGCAATGAGTAGAGAACTATACGTTCATCTTGTATTTTGAATGTAGAAAAATGTTTGGTATATGAGAAATATTTTGATACGATATGTTGATATCTTTGTATGTGATTTTTAATATCGTTTATATTGATTTTCTACGAATCCGCGGGGCGTACATTTGTTTATACTGAACTTTGATTACTTCATTGATGGATATTTTCTCTTTCTTTACCTAACTACATTTTAAGACACTCAAATACTCATAATTAGATACTTAAGAGTTTATATCAAATAAAAATACAAAGTAGAGTGCTAGAAAAAGATTGAGTCTTATATTGGAGATGTTATTAGACGCTTACAATATCACATAGTTCTGGGATTATCTCCATTATGGGATAAATTACCTTTCTGATTAGATGCTACTTCTATTCTGAAAGCAATCGAACTAGTAAGATTGCTGAACTCTACCTCTAATGCAACTGCGAATGCCTCTAATGCAACTTCGAGTTCATTCTCTATAAATTTATACAAATTTTTGGTTCTCTTTAGGTTACTTAACTCGAAGTTCAGAAGATCTGAACCATTGGGTTAGGTGTTCATTACAGAAGCCAAAACCATTGTTAAGTTCGAACTTAATTCTGGACCCTAAGGACATTGCGCCTCTTTGACCTTGTAACATCTCATGTGTTTAAGGTTAGTTGGGAGACTTTCACATTTGAATCAAATAAAATTAGGGATCAAATGGTACCTAATGGAGGTTGATTTAGTTGGGTACAAATATGAGGGTACTTGTTCATTAAGTTTCTAAGATTAGAGGGACTGGTTTATGAGATATATAGGAATTAAGGACTCTAAAAATAATTTATTAGCCTGGACACTTTATAGCTCGACACATGGCATCCATGTCCATTATTATTGTTTTAAAGAAAACCAACCCCACCTGTTCAATTCTCACCTTTTCCACTTAACCACTCCATGTGAAGCCACGTCAACAACCAAAGCCACTTTCTTTTTAAACTAATTCCTTATTTCACATTTCATTTGCAAACCAACAGACAATTAGGAGGGGCATTTTAATAGTTTTGGGTTTAGGGCTGTAACCCTCTTCTATCGATTTCTTCGCACTTGGTGGTCCGTGATGCACCAAATTACTCCTTTTGAGTGCCAACGTGAAACTAAAGAAGCCAGCAAATCCTTGTTGATTGGTGCCAAGATTTGAATTTCCTTTTCCCTGGCATTTTAAATAAAGTAAGTTAAAGAAGATTTGGAAGAGATTTTTTCCAGTGAGAGGAAGGAGAATCCTCTTCTTATCTCTTCAATCCCTGGAAATGGAAAGATAGATAAACCCATTCTTTGAGAGAGAAAAGGAAAGATGAAGCCTTAGAGATTATCTCTTATCTTGTTACCATTTCCCTTTGACTTGTTTATAGAAACAAATTTTGCAAAGATGAAATAAAAGACAGAGATGGAAAGATATCATGGAGTATTTATTTTCTTAGAGAGAGAAAGCTCTCTCTGTTATGGAAGATGGATATAGAGCCGGTGGTGATTTCTAGAGATAGAATAATTGATATTCTGACAAAAATATTGAAGGATGTTGCTGGTTATTTTAAGACAGATTTGATTGAAGATTAGCTGGAGATTTAGTGATTTTTATCCTTATTGAAAGATTACAGTAGAGAAGGTGATGATTGAAATATTTACAGTGGAGAGAGGGAACTGGGGATTTCTTTCTCTGATTCGAAATATTCTTTAGAGAGATGGAGCTGCAACAAATTTCTTCTTCTTCTACTTCTATAAATAACAGAGAACAGGCAATTGAAAGGATATCTTCTCTTGGGAGGAGCCTCTCTAGAGCTCAAATAAAATAGAAAAAAATTCAGAGAGAGAGACCATCATCTATCTTCTTCTTTTACATCATTTCTTTTAGTGACAAAGAGGAATTAAAATAACAGAGAGAGAGAGAGAGAGATGAGCAGAGATTCAAAGTTGAAACAGTGGAGTAATGTAATTTAATTTATTTTCAATCCTTCTTCTATTTTCTTTCTTTTTGTGAGAGAAAGAGAGATTAATAGAGAGAGAGAGAGGGAGTTAGAGAAAGTGAGAAATAGAGACTTCATCACATTCTTCATCTCTTCTTTTCTTTGTGAGAGAGAAAAGAGAATTTTGTAGAAAGAGAGACTTGTAACAAAGAGTTGAAATCAGAAAGGAGGATTAGAATCTGATTTGGTGAAGTATTTCTAATCTTTGTTTTTTATCTCTTGTGTTTGATTTCTTTATTGTAGTCATGAATCTCTAAGCCTTCATCTAGAGTGGAAGATGAAACCCCATACTTGATTAAATACTTTTTCTTTCATCTTTTCATGATTTTCTCGATTGGTGTTTAGTTGTAGACAAACATAGCCTTATTCGATCTCTTCGACTAATAACATGTTCTTCATTAGTTATTCTTTTAATTTGATATGTCATGTTTAGAAAATCTTCTTTAATGATATATGCTTAATGATTGATAATCAATAGTTGAATTGTTATTATATTTTAATCGAAATAGGTTTAGCTATCTAGTTAGTGGATATGTTCTTTTGAGAAGATAAATCTTCCGATATTTGGATAATAGTAATTTACCAAATGTTGAGTTATAAAGTCAGAAATCATGATTTAGTAAGGATAATTTGTTTATCAACTGACGATGTTTTGGTTGCAGTTAAAGCTTTGAACGAAATCAAGGCATCTCTTTGATGGTGGGTGGTTTATTCATGGATTCTAGATGATCCATGTGGAGATGGTGATATGCCACCTTGATCTGGTGTTACCTGGGCTTTGCAAGGAGACTATCGGGTTGTGACGGAGTTGTAAGTAAATTCATGAATTAGTATCTCGGAGAGTGGTAGTCTGATCAAATTTTGTCATTGTAAGACTAGTATGTTGTATACCTTTGACATCAAAACAACTAATATATAAAAATAAACAAGTCCGTAGCGAATACTTCATTTTGTGTTATAATGATGGCGTTGATGGATTAGTTATTGGGTATTAATTGGGAAAAAGTTGAAAGTTTTATGAAGCGGACATTTTTAATTCTTATCATGCTCGTCCGATGACTGCAGGGAAGCTTATGCTGTATCAATTGTTGGCGCTTTTCCTACTGCAGTAACCAATCTCTGCTCGATCTTACAAGATTGTGAGTACCTTCTTTCTTACTAGTGTTGACTTAGGGTACTTAAGTTTAAGGTTCAAAGATATGATAAGTTATTCACTATTTCCTATAAGTCTTCTTCGTTTTTTACATCGTTGAAGTTCTTTTTGTCATATCAAAAGCTTATTCTGCAATGAAGTACTTATCATCTTTATGTTTTTAAATGACAGGGATCTTCATAATAACAAACTGACTGGGCCAATCCCTCCTCAAATTGGACGTCTCCGACACCTTAGTATTTTGTATATTACTTCTTACTTTTGTACTGTTATAGTAATTTTATATCCATTTTGGCAATATTTTGTTGGTTTTGTTGAAAACTATGACGCTTACAGTATATATAGATAGAGGAACGGAAGTAAAATATCAGAATATTTATGAAACATTAACGAAAGTACGTGCAGGAATGTGAAGGGAAAAATACTTTTCAGTTGACAAGATCCTGGGTCTAGGCTTGCCTAGGTGAGATGAGAGGCGGCTCACCTCGCCTAGTGCTCCAACAACAACATTAATGAAAGTACGTGCAGGAATGTGAAGGGAAAAATACTTTTCAGTTGACATGATCCTGGGTCTAGGCTTGCCTACGTGAGATGAGAGGCGGCTCACCTCGCCTAGTGCTCCAACAACATAGGACACATTGTTCAATGATTATGTGTTTCTATACATCATCTCATCTAGTCGATATGCCTTTGAGCTGTCGAACATTTGTTAGCGAGAAAATTTCCATTTCATTTTAAGTAGAGTTTGATATTTTTCTCCTTTTCTTCTTCTAATCCTTAACCTATTTTGGCATTTCAGAAACTTAAGGTGGAATAAGCTACAAGAAGCCATTCCTCCCGAAATCGGTGAACTAAAAAGACTAACACATCTGTTAGTAATTCCAACATCTCATCCAATTCTCGAACTTTTTTAAGGTAATCCTTTTAGTTTTCATCTTAATGGATTCCATTTTTTGAACTTTTGCAGGTGCTCGCCAATCTCCCTGAGCTCCGGTATCCTTATCTGCATGAAAATCGCTTCATTGGATGTATCCCTCCTGAACTAGGGACTCTTCCAAACTTACGACACTTGTAATTCTTCCCTCTCATCATAATTTACCTGAAAAGTTCCCTTTTATTAATTTTTAACATGTTACATACATCGTGCACAGGGATGTTGGCAATAATCATTTGGTAGGCACCATAAGAGAGCTCATTCGGATAGAGGGAAGCTTCCCCGCTCTCCGCAACCTGTAAAACTTTATTTCTGTGTTGAATTTGTGTATACAGTTCTTTCGAATACTCTCTCCAGTAGTGTACTCAAATATTTTTCATCGGCTAATAGGTACCTTAAATAATAACATTTTAACTGCAGGGATTCCGCCACAGCTTGCAAACTTAACAAATTTGAGATCCTGTGAGTGCGTCTAAACTACTGCTAGTTGTTTTAACTCTTCTCTTGGTTATTAACGTAACTTGTTTGTCATTAGTATTACAAAATTAATGAAGTTTATTTATCTTGTTCTCCAGGTATTTGTCCTACAACAAGATGTCTGGAACTATTCCAGCAGGACTTGCAGAGATAAACTTACTTGTTAGTCTTCTTTTTATATCACTTTCAATATACTTTATGTACGTGGTCATAGACATTAAGTGGTAAAACATACTTGTTCTAACAATCCATCCTTTTCGAAATATATAATGGAAGAAATACATGAAAAACTATCTTCCCCATCCACAAGGGACCTGAAAGACTCTGGTATGGACCTTCACTTCACACAGCGATACCATTTGTGACCATGGTCTTGGGCATTCCTTGCCCCCAAGTGGTTTTGGGCCTCTCTCGCCCCAAAAGCTAGCTCAAGAGATGAGGTTTTCCCTCATACTTACAAAGTGACTACCACCCGGATGTGGGACTTACTCCAACAATTATAACATGGCATAAAACGGTTTTTTTTACATAGAATAGAAAAATTGTTTTCTTTACCAAACAATTGGCCGTTGTAACAGTTATGGGCAGACGTTATAATGGCCATTAGAGTTTTTAAGAAACTGCTCGAGAATTTTTTGATTGAATGATCCCAGCTTTGGAACTGTCAAATTCTTGTTGAAAAGATTTATAAATCCCATGTACTTGAACGGAAGAATTGCATACTAGACTTTAGATGACGATATGAATTGTGCATTATACATGTCAGCTTAAATTCCAGATGCCTTCTACAAATATGCTAAAAGAAATGTGAGGAGTTACCTTCTTCCTCCAAAAGACTGTGAGATTTTGCCGTCTTCAAATCTAGATGTTGCACACTATTGAAGGAAACGGATTCCGGCAAGGCGCTTGAACTTTTCTCTCGTCTGCAATATCAAGTCTATCTACTGTTCTGCAGCTCCTCCAGAATCAAGGTCCATATCAAGGTTAAGTAAACTATCCACATCGAAAGATTCATCATTAAGGTCCATATCAAGGTTAAGTAAACTATCCACATCGAAAGATTCATCATTGAAGTCCTCAATGGTAAGAAGATGATCTGAAGCATGGCTCTGTGTTGATTGAATATAATCTGAAGCATGGCTGATGGAACATAATTTTCGGGCACTTCTAAAACGATATTATAATCGGAATTCAATAGATTCAGCAATTTCTCATTTCCATTGTATTCATCCGACTGTCCAACGTATTCATTTTGAGCAGTAGCAAGCTCCGGATTTCGAATGTATTCATCTCGAGCAGTAGGAAAAGAAACTGCAGACATCAGGGAAGGAGGAAGAGGTACTGTAAGATCTAATCTAGTATGAGGTTGGGAAGGAACAGGGTGAACAGCTACTGTGGGCATATGTCTCGAAGGCAAGGGTTCGGTGGAAAAGCTGCTAGAAGGAACCTCATTTTGAACTGTACATGTCCGAGCATGATCTAGTAACGACTTCCAATTTTTCATATACATCTTAGGAAGGAGCTGAAAAAACATAAACAAGAATATTAATAAACAAAAGTAAGGAGCATATGTTTTTGAAGTATAAATATATATAGCATACCTGTTTGAAGTTTTCACCACGTAAGGCAAGATGGACAGAAAATCAGCAACTGTGAAGACATATTGCTGGTTTAGAGACTTGTGGAAGGGGCCATCTTTGGCGATCTTCTCCAATCTCCAAACCGGATCTGATGGAGATGGAGGGTAATGCTTCCTATGGACATCTCTCGGTGCGTCCTTGACAGCAAAAGGAGCCGTTTGGGCTTCCTTCACACAGTTCGAGTTCGGCCCAACCACTTTAGCACCGAGTTTAAAATTTCCACTTCTTGTCCAGCTCGAGTTGTCGGTGAACCTCACGTTATCCAAGTTGCACTTCCCACCAATAAGACCAATGACTGTATTTCCACTGAGAAGACTTCTCTTCCCCTCCCTTTCTTTCAAAATACTACGGTTGAATTGATCTGTGGTCCAACCAGTTTTGGTTGAATCGAAGTCTCCATCAAGAACAACTAGCTGAATTTGGAGTGATGCTTCGGGGCCAGACTCTACAGTGATACCCGTTGAAGCATCGAGAATACGTATTTCTAATGAACCATCGGCTCCTACAATCCTACTGGTAGCGAAAACAGTATGAGAAGGTTTTCCGTTAAACTGCAACTCTAGTTTCCTTGGAGAGATGTTTGAGGAGTGCCTCATGAAGACCATTTCGACCTCTTCTCTCACAATTCGTCGCATCATTGGCTCCAATGCAAGCCAAGCTTCCTGAACAACACTGAAATGGAAAGAAAATCAGACTATTACAGATGCTTTCCCAATAAGAATTTGGTAATTTTAAAAGAATATGGTAATGACATCATTAAGAACAGAAAAACCTAGTATGAATCTGTAATTGTAAAACAATATGGTAATGGTAATGACATCATTAAGAACAGAAAACCTAGTATGAATCTGTGATTGTAAAAGAATATGGTAATGGCATCATTAAGAACAGAAAACCTAGTGTGAATCTGTGATTGTAAAAGAATATGGGAATGACATCATTAAGAACACAAAACAATTTGTAATTTCAAAAGAATATGGTAATGGCATCATTAAGAACAGAAAACCTAGTATGAATATGTAATTGTAAAAG
>BEHA01050435.1:68033-82153 GCA_002897215.1 Eschscholzia californica subsp. californica
CTAGAGTCTTTAAAAGCCTTCTCATTTCTATCCTTCCAAATCGCTCGGATAATCGCAAACGGGATAAGGATCCAGAGATCTTTCTTATCTTTGTTGGCAGCCAAGATGGCCCATTGATCCAAAACCTGAGACAAATTCCCTGGACAACACCACTTGCGCCCACTCGACGAGATTGAAAAACTCCCACAACCTGCTAGCCTTGGAGCAGTGCAAAAAGAGATGCTCCACCGATTCACTCTCCCTCTTACATCGAATACATCTGTTAGGCATGATCATTGCTCGTTTTTGGAGGTGATCAATGGTTGGGAGCTTGCCCAGAACTGAAGCTCACATAACGAAACTGACCGTCGGAGGAACTTTAGAAGACCATAGCATCTTGAAATTGAACGAACTGTTCGGAGAAGCCTGCCTCTCAATCCTCATGTAACAATGCTTAACCGATAAAGGCTCCTTATCCTTACTACTCCAAATCTTCTTATCATCCTCATCAGTTACTGGCCTGAAACCTACCAAGACATCCAACAAATGGGCAAATATTGGAACCTCCCAGTCATTGAAATTCCTTCTAAGAGTGACATCCAAGTTATAGTATTACTCTGACTTCTGCATAAATTTGAGTTATTGTAAATTGACGTAAATTTCACCTTAAGTTTTAAGTAATTTATGCCCAAGTTGGTAAATAACTAAATATACTACCTCCCATGGTTGGTGAAACAATAATCAATTATTGCCCTTGATGGAAAGTTTTTACTGTTAAATAATGCTTTAATTATAAAGTGTTTGAAAGAAACGCATGCCATTTATATTTTATATTTATATAAAGGAAGCAACACAAACTATTTTGTTTGACGCGCCAAGCCTTAGCAGTTGACGATATTGTCCCCGCTTTTGGCACCCCATGCCCAAACTTACAGGTACAGGGTTTTGTTCTTGGCGAAGGCTCCACAAGCCCACCCAAAAGGCCTCACTACTTCCCAAGCTTGAGCATACACCTATAACCTAGACTCCGGACACTCTCGCGGGCGACGTGGGACTATCACATTTAACTTCACCAAAAGTAGAATTGGTTCTTTTTTAATTCGCAAAACAAGTACTTGCCGCTCCACATTCATCTTAGACTTGGGAACCAAAATCAGTTTCTGCTTTTGTAGTATTTGAAGCTCATTTATTTTATATTGGTCCAGTGTGCTTTTAATTTCTTAATATAATGAATTTCTGCACCCTATTGTTTGTCAGGTTGAACCGTTGAAGGGACCTTTCCAGATGGAACAAAGCTGATTACAGTTCACGACCCTATCGCCGGCGATAATGGAGACTTGGAGTTAGCTTTACATGGTTCTTTTCTTCCAGGTTGGAAGTACCATTTTATGGCATGGACAATTACATACATTTTTTCTGCCTAGTGATTTAGATTCTGAGGTCTAGTAACTATGTCTCTATGTCAAGTAGGTATATCATCTTTAGAAAATGTGGTTATAAAATTTGAAACCTCCGCTATTATAAGCTGATGGGAACTTGAAACACTTACCCCATTTTCCGTTCTTACTAAAGGGTTTGAAATTCTAGTCACGATTAATGCTGATGTTTCAAGCAAGACCTGCTGGAACATCAAACTATGGTGATAAGCTGTTACACATAATGAGATTGGAATTGACAAAACATATTTTGTTTTACAGTTCCTTCGCTAGACAAATTTTTCGAGACCTTGGACGATAAAGTTCCAGGTGAATCATCTTTTGATCTGGTCATATATGGCTTAACATTGGAAGACAAGCTGTTACCCTTTTAGTTGCTAATCATGCACACAAGTCAGTTCAGGACCTCAGGTTTGTGTAATCCATTCTGTTGTTTGAACAGGATTGCTTCAATAGTTTCCAGCTTATTACTTCCTCTTTATGATGATTTAACGATACTTTTTTAATCACCTGAAAACTGCTTTTCTTGGCAGATGTATATTCCGTCTGTTTTTCCTTTTTATTATTATATAAATTATAATCTTCACCAGTTACTCTGAGAGTGAATATTCATGCCGGAAGCACCTAGCTAACCTAAGAGCAAATCTATTTATTAAACGCTTTAGGCACCACTTTTCAGCCTGTTATCTCCAATACATACGACATCTTATGTTGTTGTTGAAAGATCTTCCTCTCGTCACTATTAGTCTACTATTAAGCAGGTGGGGCTATTATTTCACATCTCTCTAAATAATCAGCATCTCATTGTTAGCGAGTTCTGTAGGCAGAATTTCTTATTCAATTTATTGAATTTGACATCCTTTTGCTCTCGTCCCAAATTGTAGATTGGTAGTCATTATTACTTCATCGAGGTAAATCCATTTCTGATTTTTGATCGAAGAAGAGCATATGGTATGCGATTGGATATACCAGCAGGGACGGCTACTAGGTTTGTGGTATGATCCTGCTACATTTGTTTCTGAACTCAGTTCTCTCTCTCACTTATCATTTTGCGTGTTGCTAACTTGCTAGCTTGGGTTGGTGAATCTAAACTCATTTATACTCATTTCATGACACAAACAAATAGTCTTGTAAACAAATTAGTCTCTGGATCTTTTTTTTGGTTGCCAATACGCGGACAACCAAATTCGTTATGTGGACAACTTTTTCTTTGGGTGTAAATATAATACGTTAATTTTAGTGGACAACCAAATCTCTCTCTCTCTCTAGCTCCTTCCTACCCTTTTCGCCATCATCACCATGGAACTGGGGAGTAAAATTCCTCTGCAGAACCATGGATCCATGAACATCTTTCTTTTTCGTGAGAGATAAGAACATCATTCATGCCTATTAGATTACATATTTCTGATCCTCTCTAGTTATCTCAAACATTAGAATGTTTGGTTTATGTGGGTTTAACCAAATTTCAGAAGTTCTCAACAAAACAAAATTCTTCTTCTTCCCCTAAAATTGATCAAATCAATCATCTACCCAAGTTGAATCAATGGAAGAAACATGCGCAGAAATCAAAATTGCAATGGGAAAAGTGAAATACCCAGATCAAGAAAAGCAGCATCCAAGTAAGAGACATTGATTTCAACAGAAACACCACTAGTTTGAGCTCCAGTAGTGAAAATTACAGCATACCCTAATATATCAATTAGTGAAGCAGTTGCTCCTCCATGTAAAAAATTCTCAGAATTCTAATCAATCAAGAAAAATGAAAGAAACCCATGTTAGAAAAGTTAGAGAGAGAGAGAGAGAGGAAAGGGTTTTTGTTGTTGTTGTTGTTGATTGAAGACTTACAAGGAGAGGCTGAGGGACTTTGAAAGAGCAGAGAATTCAACCTGGTTCAATGAGATCAACTTTGATATCATGAATGATTAGTGGGTCGAATAATGAAGGAGATAATTCATCTATTTGAAATTGAGACACCCTTTTCTTTCTCATCTACACTTCTCTCTAACAATCTCTTCACTGACTCCAAATCCATAATCTTCTCTCTCTCTCTAGATTATTCATGATTCGTTTCTCCACTGGTTTATTAAGCAGACTACCATAGAAGAAGCAAAACAATAAGATAAATTGAGAAGAATAAGTTATTATTCTTATTAGGGTTTTAGTTTCTTTGATGCATCAAATTATAAGAACAATTAGTTAAGATAATTGGAGTTCCTGTTGTTGGGCAGTCTTGATTCATCAAGAAAAATACCATCAAGGTGGTGGTTGTCGGACCGAGAAAGATTATGGGTGAATTACAAGAAATAAATTGTCCTTTAAAAAAATAATTAGTTATATTTCAACCCCATATATTTGTCCACATAAGAGAATTGTTGTCCACCTTTTTTTTTCTGTATTGAGTAAAAATTATACAGATGCTTGTAGTTTCTTTGCTGCATCCAATCAGTTTGGGTATTCTTCAGTACTGCAGGTTTTGTTTGAATACTCATTTAAGTACCTGTAGAAAGGCTAGCCATCCTATATACTTATTCTGTGAAGCAAACAAGATACTTCATGGTGTTCGGTCACTCTGATCCCCGTGATTAGTATCTGTTATTTATTAGTTTGTGTAGTATACTTTTTACGTATATTTGCCTGTATTGTCCTAAATGTGGCTTAGGGGATTCGAGGGGTATGTATTTGTTCTGTTTTTCATCAGTTAGCTCATACTTAAGTTAAAATCATTGAACTGGTTGCTTGACCAGCCAGGAGAAGCGAGAAGTCTTACTCCTGTAAGCATTGGAGGAAGTCGAGTGATCAGAGGTGGGAATGGCATTGCAGATGGTCCTGTTGGTTACCAAGGTCATGGAGGCTGTGAGTGCCAAAAAATTCGGTCACATAGAAGAAGATAATGCTAGGTTTGGACATTCAACTGTAATACTGTTATTGGAATCTTGTCCCCTTTTGTCCTCCCATATTGTATTAGCAAATAGTTAGGATTATTTGCGTCTCCCTGACCCCATAAGAACAAGAAAAGTATGTCTAATTTCCGAATTAACTCTGCAGTGAAGGTACCACAGTAGAATATTATTTTTTCACAAGAAAAATTTCTCGTGAAACTTATGCAAACATGTGTGGGCCTACAACTGGGGACAAAATCCACTTTGGTGGTACGAACTTGTATGCAGAAATTGAAAAAGACTTTTCTGTATATGGTGATGAATGTGTAATTGGAGGTGGGATAGTGATCAGGTATGAACGGGGCAAGGTTCGAGCTGTCCATCATCAGATTGCTTGGATACTGTTATCACAAACGCTGTGATAATTGATTATAAGGGAATCTACGAAGCAGATATAGGTATCAAAGATAGACTGATTATTGGTATGGGGAAAGCAGGAAATCCAGATGCAATGGATGGCGTTTTGCTTAGTATGATTGTTGGGGTATATACTTCTATCATCTGCGCTAGAGTAAATATGAACGCAAATCTTGGTTCTTGCATAATCTTATTCTTCTATTTGTTGAATTCAGGGACCGTTGTTTGTCATGTCAACTTTATCTATCCTCAGTAGACACAGCAATATCAAGTGGTTAGGAATCCTGATTCTAAATCTGAACTGTTGAGTATGTAAGAACACTTTGACACTTGTTCTGAACCATAGTTAATATACTCACTAGATCTATATCTTTTAAGGAATTCAAGTTAGTGCAGGGCTTTACCTGTGATTCTGTTGTGAACTGTCTAATCTACAAATAGAGTCCAGCTCGAGACACTTCTAAGTTGTAATTAGTGTTGTTATAAAGGTTGGGCCGGGCTGGGGCCGGTCCCGTTCCGTACAGGTTGTACAGGCCCGGCCTGCCCTGTACGGATAACGCGCCAGGTAAGCCCGGATTTATAACCGGTCCCGGGCTGGGCCTATAATTTTGGTCCGCCAGGCCAAAATCGGCGCGGCCCGTCTCAACGGTCAGATTTCAAATTATTTTTTTAAACCAAGTACAAAAACGGCTAGTTGGGTTTTTTACCTCTCTTAACTTCATTTTCAAGCTCTAAAATTTTTCATCTTTATTATTTTACCTCTCATTCTTTGCAAACTACAAAGACTCAAGATTTCAAAATTTTCAAGTATTGGTTTAGTAATTAAAGAGGACTATTATTCAAGAGTCAAGTGATCAAGACTTTAATTAATTACTTTATTAATCAATTATTCAAGACTTTAATTAAGTGTATCAAGTAAGTAATTTACTTCTTTATCAACCTATTTGAGTTTTTTTACATATAATTTTTTTTTCCTATCCTCTCATTTTTATTTTAGTTATGGATTACTATGATTTTGGTAGTCCCTTCGGACATGATAATGTCCGGTGAAGAACCAACTATAGAGACTAATACCTTCGGAACTCAACAATCTAAAAGATTTATATGAACAATATGAACGAATGTATGGTACTCAAAAGATTCAAAGTAATCAAAATATTGCTTCGTCTAGTGAAAATCATCCATGACAAAGATTGGTACTACGTAAAAGAAATAATCAGGTGATCAAGGTTGTAGTTATTGTTTTGAACTTAAAATGTAATTACAAGGTGTTTTAGACAATGACACAAGCATAAATAATGATCACTTCGATGTTCTACAATGGTGGAGACAAAATAGAATCTATTACCCACTTATGCAAATTATGGCACGTGATTTACTTTCTCCTCCCGCATCAACCGTTGCATCGGAGTCAACTTTTAGTGCATGTTCACAGGTTTTGACCGATAGAAGGAACTAGTTAAATGACGATATTTTGAAGCAATTATATGCGTGAAAAATTGGGATGATTTTGTAACTAGACAAACCACTTACATAGAGGAACTTCAAAAAGAATTTGAAAATCTACAAGTGGAAGATGAAGTAATTGTTGAAGATTAGTTACTTATTTATCATGTTGTATTTTTATTTTTATTTTTCTAGTGTAAAGATAATTTGAACGATTGATAGGTTAAGTCGGTGCCAACCTAGTTGTGATGTGCTTAATCTATAGTGATCCAAGTATCTACCTTTTGTTTTGTAACTTTTTTTTATTTCATTTTAATTAAATAAGAAATACCTTTATTTCTACCATTTGAATGTCTTTCATTTATGTTTCTAATTAATTTGGTTGTCTTGCAAAAGAGTAAAGAAACTAAAAGAATTACACTAAAAGACAAACTACTCTACAGTGACTATTAAAAGTAACACCAATTAATTTGAAACCACTAAAAGACAAACTAATCTAGATAAGAAACTATGAAAAAAAAACTAATATTGATAGGCTTTATGGAAATAAAAAATGTTTTCAAATAAAAAAATGTTCTTCCTCAAAAAAATATAAAACAAAAAGTGTTTTGAGGCCTGGCCTGGCCCGGACCAGTTAACAGTCCCGGGTTGAGGCTCGGGACTTTTCAACCCGGGCTGGCTAGGCCCGAGCCGGTAAAAGGCCAGTGCCAAAACTGACCCGGCCCGACCTTTATAACATCACTAGTTGTAATCACCTGTCTTTCCCCAAAATGTCCGTATTGGGAGAGATGTCATGAAAGCTTTGTCCAATTACCATGATTCACTTTCATCAAAAAAAAAAAAAATTAGCATGATTCTTACAAGTATGAAGAAATGAAGTGCATTGGATATTCTTATAAGATTCTTACATTCAATTGCCATACCGATAAAAATGACAAACAAATTTTTGGAAAAGTTGGCCCAAACTCCTTAGTAAGTTTTGCACATTTTTGGACATAGTAAGTTTTGCATAAGTTCACAAATGTTATGAAAGATTTGCACAGGGAGTTCAAGCCTAAAGAGATATTGACATATCTTTTTGGCAACCAATAGAAAATGTGGTCTCCGGTTCAATTAGCACTGATATTGTGCCAGATAGTTCCTGAATATCTTTTCAGTTTTCACATGTTTTTAAATCCATGAAGGTATCACGAGGATAATTGGAGGAGGGAAAGGACCAGCTTATGGGACTCGTGCAACACTTGTACACCTGCACCGGTTCATATGAAGCTCATGCTACAGTCAACTGATAATCTCCACTTGAACTGTGGTTTTACAGGAAAGGTTCGTGCGCTCTACAGTCAACTGTATGTTTCCTCTTATTACTTTTAGTTCAAAGGGAAACAGTCCGGATAGTGAGAAAACATCATAGAATGAATGGATGATTTAGTTGAACTCTCATAGTAGAAAACATAAAGAAAACACCCTCTATTAGTTCAAACATACAACAAGTGTCAAGTGTCAGACCTCGAACATGAATGCTCTTTCTTCTTCCAAGTAACCTATATGGTTATTCTGCACGACTTTGCTAGAAACTTCGGTATCACAATGAGAATAAACCGGTAACATATAATACAGGTTAAGGTTTCGGGTGATTAGTATCTTGAGTCGTTTTTTGTTGTTCATACTTAAACTGGTTTTGGTTTTTTATCTTGTTCCAATCCAAGCATGTTTTACCTGTTTCCTTCCCACTTCATTGTTTATCCCTTACTATTACTTTCTCGGTCTCCAATTTAATACTATATGCTTTTACCTAATAGAAAACTGTTGAGGAATCTCAAGACCAACTTGGATAGTATAGTTCCTATATAATGTAATCTTTTTTCTTCTTTATTTCTTTGTTTGTCATTTTTCATAATGGAGGTAACACCTATGCGTCGAGGATTGTTATTGATACTAGGTCTTCACAAATCTATCTTCGTATATGCATGTATGTGATTTTGATCACCTTCTTCAATTCGAATCCGAGCTTGTTTTAGTTTTCACATTGATTTAAGTTGTATTATGAATGTGTGAGTTAACAGAAGAAACTCGTGCACTACCCTTTGGTGTAACGGTTGGACACCCCTGGTAAGCCCATGATGCATCAATGCCTTGTAACGACTAACATAGTCGAATTCTCAAAAAAAAAAACTCATTTGAGAGAGTTCCTTGATCATTATTTAATCAGTAGAAATAATGATTTAAGTTTGGGTTTTTGGTCCAGAGTGTCTAAAAAACTAATTCCCATAGAAAAACTCGAATATCTACGAGAATCATTTTCTTCTAATACGTATAATACCCTTCTATATAAAGGGTTCCAACCTTCTATGAAACTTATTTAGCGCGTGGGAATAGAATGTGATTATTTGGAATCGCATGCCCATAATCAGTGGCAGATCTAAGTTGGGGCTAAGGAGCCTGTAGCCCCTCTCAATATTTATAAGGTTGTATACAATATGTAATATTCAAAAAAAAAAAAATTCAGTATTATAAGTTCCGCTGCATTCCTAACTTAACCAATAGATGATGTTGGCTCAATGACAGAACGCACGCTGAACTAAAGCTAGGTTGCGAGCTCGAGTTACAACTCTTTCATTTTGTATTGTTTATTATGCTTAATATTTGTATAAATAATTTGTCTGTGCATTAGAACATCATAACAGAATCAGTAACTTATTGGTTTGATCTCCTGTTTGAGCAGCAACAGACTACGGGTGATGGTCATGATCTCGGTCTGTTCTTGAAGAACAGACCAATCCCAACAATCATCCTTTTCACTTATTTGGGTTATTTAGGTGTCGTTTGACAACCAAAAGTAGAAGTATTTTTGCTTTTAGTAGAAGTTCCTTTGCTTTAAAAAAGTAAAAAAATTTCAAAAGTATATTTGACAAAATGTTACTTATAAGTAAACAAAGTCAAAAAGTTAGTTTGGTAACTAAATTTACTTTTGATAATTTTATTTTTCTTTTTCATAGAGACACTTGATTTTAATTGAATTTGTTTATGATTTTCACGATTACTCTCGTATACGAAGTAGTGGTGATATTGGTGGTAGTGGTGGTGCTATGAAGATATGGTTATGGGGTGTGGTGGTGGTTGAGGTATGATGGTGGTGGTGGTAGGGGTATGATGGTGGCAGCGGTGGTGGTTGTGGTGGAGGTATGGGTGGTGGTGGAGGTTTGATGGTGACGATTGTGGTGGTGGAAGTATGGTGGTGGTAGAAGTATGGTGGTGGTGGAAGTACCGTGGTGGTATTAGTGGAAATACGGTGGTGGTTGGGATACGGTGGTGGTGGATAAGATATGTAAGTGGTAACGGTGGAGGTATGGTGGTGGTAGTGATGAAGGTACCGTTGTGGTGAAGGTATGATGGTGGTGAAGGTATGGTGGTTGTGGTGAAGGTACCGTGGTGGTGGTGGTGAAGGTACCGTGGTGGTGGTGGAGCTACGAGGTGGTTGTTGTCGAGGTGTGGTGTTGGTGGTACGAAGGTGGTGGTTAAGGTGTGGTGGTGGTAGTTAAGGTAGGGTGGTGGGGGAGGTACAATGCTTGTTGTGGTGGTGGTAGGGGTAGAATGGTGGGGTAGAAGTTCAATTGTGGTAGTGGAGGGGAAATAGACAAAAAAAAAAAAAAATCGTCAAGTAAAATTCATTCATGTCTCAAAAAAGTTACTTTACTTTGAAGTCAAAAGCTAAAAATTTTAACTTTAAAAGAAAGTCAAATTTTAACTTAAATGAAGTCGGTAATTTTTGCATACCAAACTAACTTTTTGACTTTTCTACTTTTTGTTTTGATGAAGAGACTTTTCTACAAGCAAAAAAATAACTTATTTTAGTGTCGCCAAACGACACCAGTATTTTCCTACTAATTTTAGGGGTTCCCACTTAGTTGAACCGCATTTCAAGTTTTGTAGAGATTATTTCATTGTATAATGTATACCTGAGTTCATTCTGAAACCATGATTTAATTTTTTTGTTTCTAGAAAAAATTTATTTCGTAAATTATAACTACTTACTGAGAGTTTCTAAAATGAGCAGATCTCTATGATATTCCACTATTTCTCTTTCCCTCAATACAAAAGTTCCCAACAAAATTGAGAGACCAAGAAATCAGTCCCTAAGAATTCAACTTTATTTTCTTCTTCATTCTCCGAAAGTAGTATAGAATTACAAGGACATGGTTAGTATATATGTTTTTTTTTTCTGATTTATTTACTTACTTTATGAATTATAAAAGGGTGAACTCTCTTAGTATCCATTACTAATTTGTGGTTTTAATTTTATCAATAAAATATTTCGTAATGGAGAGTTACCTGTACCAAACATTTTTCTTATGGCTAGATCTAATTTTGTGGTCCTTGCAAAAAGAAAAAAAAAATTCATGTTTTTCTTTTGGGTTTTTTGGGCTTACCCCCTCGTCACTAATTTGTATTGAGTTTACCCCCCCTCAATAATGGGTAATTGAGCTTACCCCCTTGGACTTACCATTAGTGACAAAAACACAAAGGCTATGTTTGATGTACGTGAAATAATTGCCACTACCAAGAACAACTATTCTTCATTATGATTCATATTAGGGATTCTACCTCATTTTATTGTTTGATTTGGTCAGGAATATGATTAGTAAAGATTGATTTTGTTTATATATTATTTACTTTTTGATTTTATTATCACATACCAAACATATCCTTAGTAGTTTTGACAAAAAATCTAAATCCAAAGAGGTAAGCTCAATTACCAATTCCTGAAGGAGGTAAACTCAATTACCAATTAATTGTGAGGGGGTAAGCTCAAAAAACCTTTTTCTTTTCGAGTTATACTTGTGGATAATCCACAAGCAACCTCCCTTTCTCAGTACCTTACTCCTAGGGAAGTCGAATCATTGTTGCCTATCTCAAAGAAAGATACACTGCATTGCGACCTCTCTCAAAGAAAGATACACTGAATATAATGATGCCTTTAGCTTTGACAAAAAATATATCTCGTGGGTACTGTCAATTCAATGGCAAAACTTGCTAATGGTTTCAGTAGTAAATTACTTTTCAATAATTGCTCTTTTTGACTTGAAGTTTTTATGGATTCATTGCTCATGCAACACTCTCATTTTAGAGTTTCTCTCTGTAGACATTCTATAATAAATGTGTTCACCTAATATTAGAGTGTCTAACAAAGTGTTCTATTGGAGATGAGTTTTTATCAAAAACTCCAAAATGTCATGTGTGACACTCTGAGTGTTAGAGATTGAGTGTCCCATTGGAGATGCTCTAAGGGAACAACCTAGGTCTATTATAAAGTATTTGTATGTATGGGAGCCTGCTAATCTTGTAATTTCCAATCAGTCGTTAACCACGTTCAAAATTGACCTAACAACCAACTTTTTATATAGATTCCAACGTCATTACATCTATTATACAAAACGATCAAGATGACTAGGAAAAAATGAATGTTCTTAGATAGTGAGTAGGACAAACACTTCTCATCTATATAATAAAACAGGTTGAAAAGTGATGACTAGGACAAACAAAAAGATAAATCAAGCCGTCCATCCAAGATCATCGCCAATTTCAACCGTTTGATTATTTCCGTTATGGTTAGTATTGGGGATTCATTAATAGCTCTAATTTAATTGGCTCATACTTTAGGTGCCCTGAAAGCAAACCTGGGAAATTATTTAGGCGCTTCAAATCATAGCAATTGAGCTCTAGGTGCCCCAGACTTTTTTAAATGTGGGATGGCGCCTATAGCAGTTGCTTTTATAACAAACCTTTAGTCTTTCTCTCCCATTAAACAATCTGCTTTCTCTTCCGTTACCTTTCCTTCACCACTTCAATGTTCCAACGATTTCCTCCATGTCTTCCGTTACTTTTTTCTTCACCTTTTCAATATTCCCTGTATCTCTCTCCTACCTGTCATCATTCATCCATTAATCCTCATCAATGGAGGAACTTCAGTTACTTTACCTCCTTACAAAACCAGAGCTGTTCACCATGATTTTGCACCCTTATAATCAAAGTTACTTTCCCTGAATCAAGGTTCATGTTGCTTTGAACTTTTGATGTTACATGTTCTCCATCCCACAACTTTGGTTGATTATAACCTAGAGTACGCTACAGACTCATCCAATTCAACAACCCTAATTTGGTAAATTCAAAACCCTAATATTCAATTTAATTTCCTAATATTCAATTTAATTGTTTTGATTTTCAATGTTCTTTGGCTTTTCAATTTCGGAAGTGGGTAGTAGGGATTTCGATTTCCCCTTTCTTTCTAAGAATTGTTTTGATTCCCAGCTCCTTCATTGCCAAGGTTAGTACTCAATTGTTCTTCTCAATAACAATTTTATGATGTTTCTCTCTCCCTTTTGGATTGATAGATTTAAGTTAGATTTATTTGTGAGTAATTCATTTTTAACCCATCAATTTTTTTCTGTTTGTTGATGTTGAAATGTTCATGCCAACCATAAGTTATTCACTCAGAAGAGATACAGGATATGTGCTCATGGACATTGCACTGAAATACATCCCACTTCAAGGATGGCTCGATAACATCCCACGCCAATGATGTATTTTATATAATAAACTAAAAAATTTATAGTTATATATATTGCAGTATGTGTACTTATTGGATCTTCATATTATATGTTGATTTGTATCTTGAGTGTCATGTAATGTTTCTCAGAGTCTTTGTTAAAAAAGATATTGAAGGTTGTATATGAAGTAAATCTTCACACTTAGATGAAAATAATAACCAGGCAACACATGTATTTTATATAATAAACTCAAAAAATATATTGTGTCCTGAAGTGGGTTGAATTTTTTTTTTTTTGTTGAAACGAAGTGGGTTGAAATCTTATGTGGATGGTTTGATTTACCCCATGTCAGTCTCTTAATTGGTTTGGCCAAATCCGGCAGCCCACGATAGATTCTATATTCTACCCGGCTTTTTGTGAAGATTGTCACTGTTGTAATAAGCTTTTCGAAGTGAAATTGAAGTGCATAGATTACTCTGCCTATGTATTTGTTAATGACTCATAAAACGACATCTATCCATCTAAATCCAGTTTGTTAGTTAGTGAATATTATGTAGTTTTACCAAAATTACGAGTCAGTTAAATACAATATATGGACTGCAGTGTAATATTTCTAAGAAATATAAGCATGGTTTTCTTTAATATGTTTAGGACGTGAATGTTATCGCTGCTTCATAGATTATCCTCGACAATATCGAACACTTCACTTCAATAATAAGCACTCGAACTGTGTGAATTTGTGGTTAGTATGTATGCATTATGGGGGCTTTTCTAGATGTCTTCGTGGGATGTATTTTAGTGCAAAGGATAAAGGAAGAGATGATGCCCATGATATATGAATTTCCATCTGATCTGGATTTATCCAGTGTATGTCAGGTCCGAGCAAAAAAATCGAGCATGATCTGGGTGCCCTCTTCAACACTTTGTAATAATTTTTTTTTCCAATTTCATTTTTTTAGTTCAGTTTTTTAAGCATAAACCTGTTATGAATTATAATTTTTTTGTTTTATATTTTCATTCAACATCAACATCCGTGCCGGAGGCACGGGTCATACCTAGTTAAAATCTATTATACAAAATAGACCAATATGACTAGGACAAAATGAATGTTCTTAGATAGTGACTAGGACAAACACTTCTCATTAAAATCCAGCCATCCGTTTTTTTCCCAAATTAAATTTGGTTGCCCCTTGAATTACCTCTTTATTGTCCCTTAATTACCTCATTTGGTTACCAAATGTGGAACCTTCATTTTCCTATTCCCTCCAAGAACTTCATTTTTCTTTCACTATGTCATAACAATGTTCTTTTTTGTGAAAATGATTCTTCTTTACATATATATGAAGTGGGAAGTTTCTTGAGTTCTCACCGTAAGTTTCTGATATTGGTAAAGAATAATTTAGAGTTTTTTGTTTTTT
>BEHA01050435.1:83087-95197 GCA_002897215.1 Eschscholzia californica subsp. californica
GTTTTGGTTTTATCTATTCCTCCCAACTTATCATACTTTCTAACTCTCTCTCTCTACGGGTTTGAAGATTTCACTACAAACCGAGGTGAGTCCTCATGGTTTTCTATCTCTCTAAACTTTATTTGATTATATTTGTCTGTAAGTAATACTTATGATTTTGACCTAAATTCTAATTTTGCCCTAAATTCTGATTTTGCTCTAAATCATGCCTAAATTGTGACCTAAATTGTCTTATGTGATAAAATTGTGGGTTGATTAGAGTTTTATAGCATACTAATTTGGTTTTTGAGTTGCTAATCGTATTCATGCTAATCAAGTCTCTTCTTCTCAGCAATTACCTATATTTTTGTTTCTCTTATATTACTTAACTCTGTCCGACTTTTTCAATTTTTTATGGTAGGTTCGGTTCAACTGTTAACATTTGAGCGAAGAATTTGAGATCGAAACAGTGCTCCGAATCTCTCATGTTTATTTTGCTGAGTATATGTGAATGAATCTTAAATTTTACTTTTAAAGTACGTTGAAAGAAAAGTTCTATCTATTGGATATTTGGATTGTAGTTTAAATGGGATGCTTGAGAAGTCTGTAGATACATATATTCGAATGTCGAAATTAGTGATTGTAGTTTCACCTCACTCTAACTCACATTTGTTTAGTTTGTTAGCAAAATTGGGTTGTTTTGCCTGATTTTGAAAATTTATGGAGAACTACGAAATGGGTATTCCATTTTTATGGATTTATTTGTTAGCAATGGTGAAATTGATAAGTGTTTGAAGTTTCACCGAGCTCTGATTGAGAGAGGGTTCATACCTGACATAATATCTTGTAATAAGATCTTAAATATCTTCTCTAAGGATAATCATATTAAAGTTCTATCTATTGGAAAGAAAAGTTCTATCTATTGGATATTTGGATTCATGTCAATGTGATACAGATGCTATGATGCAATCTCCAGTCTCAATGACTTCATATGGGCCGAACCGGTTCGTTCGGAGAGCTCCCAATCTACGACTCCTGCAAATTCGACAAGATTGATAGAAGAAGTGGTAACCTCAATGCCGAAAAAGATGGAGTTATTCAAGGTTTAGCCATGTTAGTAGTTTTGTCTAAACTGGTTTAATGGTTATTGCAAGTGTTTTATATCTTCAAATATGTTGTATTGGAACAAGGTTTCATGTTGTATTAGAACAAGATTTTGTGGTGTTATCTTATACGTTTGAGTTTTGTTACAACATTTGTATTTGTGGCTTCAAAATTAAGTATACGTTCCAATACAACATATTTGAAATGCTTATTTACTTACCCTAGAGAGAAGACATAACAAGGATTGCATTTGATTTCTAGCAACAGAATCACCAACAAAAGCCAATGATTTCCCTCTTAGAATATCTAAGAATTGATAAGGATTGAATATAGGTAAATCACAACCATCTGGTTTCCATCTCCATTTCATGAAATCAGTATCAGGTCTACCATATCTCATACAGTTTTGATGATTATGAATATGATTACAAGTATTATTTGTATAATATGGTGCATAGAACTCCAATTCAAACTCATCACTTCAACTTACAAAAACAAACATAACCTTTCATAAACCATTGAAAGAAAAATTGATTTCTAGCACATCAAGAAGTTTTAGCTCATAGAACTCCAATTCAAACTCTGATTAGCATGAATACGATTAGCAACTCAAAAACCAAATACAAAATTTGTTACAACCATCACAAAATTAAGTATACGTTCCAACCGTTACTAAATTAAGTTTGTCATCACAACAATTACAAAATTAAACGCATTCTTCTTAGTCCTTCCATCGAAAATGCAATCTTCTTATTCGTCGGTTAAAAAATCAAATTCATCGTCAGGCTCGTCGATCAATTGAAAATGTGTCCTTCCAGCATTAGATTGTCGAACTCCCACATTTGCTGAAAACGGGACATTTGAACCACTTGCAAATTGAGGACGACACACTCCCAACAATAAATCCATGTGAGACTGCACCAAGCGAACATATTAAGATTTCTAAACTAAAGTAAACACAAACAAACTTGGATTTTTTTTAACTAAACAAGAAGAAAAGAGTAAGTTAATAAATTACCATCTTAGGTTCCGGTGTAAAAAATATAGTTTGACTACGACGAATCGAACTCTCTTGTGTACTCAACTCGGACTCACATGAAGGCATCTTAAAAGTTCGAATCTATAAAATAAACACAAACATGCTAAGAATTTTAACTAAATAAGATGAAAAGAGGTAAGTTGAGAAATTACCATCATAGGCTCCGGCGTTGAATATACTTGGGGCAAACTCTCTTGTGTCTTCACCTCTGACTCACATGAAGTCATCTTAGAAGATGAAACCTATAAAATAAACACAAACATGATAAGAATTTTAACTAAATAAGATGAAAAGAGGAAAGTTAACAAATTACTATCATAGGTTCCGGCGTTGAACATACTTGGGGCAAACTCTCTTGTGTCTTCACCTCGGGCTCACATGAAGTCATCTTAGAAGATGAAACCTATAAAATAAACACAAACATAATAGGATTTAATATAGTAGACAATGTAAGAAAAATATGAAACATTAATAGAGGTAAGTTAGACAAACACGACTTACTTTTCTCTTTTTGTATGGTTTCTTTTTAAATCCAGTCTCTCTTGGACGACCCTTCGACTTAACTAACACAGGATCATGGATATCTTCACGTGCATTATCCTCACAGTTGACTGTATAACCCGTTTGTCGACTTGTCCCAGAACTAGTTCTATGGACTTCTTTTGAGTTCATCTTCAACTTATATTTCGACATCCATTCTTTCAAATGATTAGTGCTTCTCTCGTCCAAAGATGCCTCATCTGCTATTTCAGTGTAACAAACACAATTCATCATAACGTTTCTGCTCTGGTGTTGTATCGCACCCGCCATAGTTTACATTAACCCGTGTATGAGATCTCTTCACATCCTTCCTCCATCTCCTTAGAATGTATTTCTCTGGTATGACCTTCACATCATTTCTACACAACACCATCAGTGAATGTCGGCATAAAATGCCCTTAGATTCAAACAAAAGACAATTACATTTAATCTCACACTCAGTAGGCTGAAACAACGCCATATATCTAGCCTTACTAAATTCCTTTTTCTCTGAAATTAAATACTCATACTGTGCGTCGTACTCTCTAACATCCACATAGTCACAAGCAAGTTTTCCAGATAGTTCAGAGTGAAAATCTTGAAACTTAGCTAGTGTGTAAATGTCCCTCATCTGTTTTTCTATTTCGAAAGGAGTCACTAAAGGCAAGACAAAATTATAAGACCTAAAGTCTTCTCTTGCCTCTTTCTCAACTTTATCCTTTAAAGCAACGTTGTATTGTTCAACAAAAACTTTTAATAATGTTTTCGCGTTCACATATCCATCAAAAAACGCATTCATGCTCTCACTTCGTTGGGTACTAGACATTCCCGCCCATTTCACAAATATTGGAACCCATCGTTTTCTCTCTCTATACATATCATTCAACCATCGATTATCCCATAAATTATAATGATCCATCATATATTTCCACTTAGGCTCGAACTTTTCGATGCTAACTGTGTCATAAACAATATCATGTAGCGTAGTATTTATCTTCTTGTATTATTTGTAGCTACTTAGTTTCTGATAGGGGTGTTCGTTGGTTCGGTATCCGGTATTTTGGTGTCATCCGTTACCAAACCACTAATGGTTTGGTTAGTGATGTTTCAAACCGTTACCAAACCGGTCAGAGTTTGGTTCGGTGACTAACCAAACCATCATAAGCGGTTTGGATACTACTGGATACCAAACCATCCATAAAACGCAATTTGTTCTCCATGAAAATCGGTGAATCGAGTTACTTTCTTCATACATTGACGTATAAAATCAAGACAACACTCCTGAAAAACTTGGAGAAACCATCAAACTAACATAATGCATCGAAAAAACATTTGAAACATGAAAGACATGTGCAGGTCTCCCGCCGAAATATTATATAATAGCTAGTAACATTGATGATACATGAATTGTTTTAATCTAATACTAGCTAGTAACATTATATTGTAGTAGTGTTGTTGTTTTGTATGGGTAGTAGTTATTCTTATTTATAGCAACTTGATGAAAGATATTTATTTGTATGAAATTATAGAGATACGATAGATGTATTTTAGAAAAAATTATGTAAATATATAATTATATATATTAATTGAACTTGACTGGTTCGGTTTGGTTTTAATGGTTCCTAAAAAGTGAATCCACTTACCGAACCAAACCAGTTGGTTTTTGGAAATCTACAACCATACCAAACCACTCGTTGTTTGGTTTGGTTTGAAAACCGACTGGACCGGTTTGGATTGGTTTGGTTTGATTGGTTCGGTCTATTTTTGCACACCCCTAGTTTCTGAGGTATCTTCTTCATTATATGCCAAAGACACCATCACTGTCTTGTGTTAGGGAAAACTTCCTCAATAGCACACCGCATAGCTTGATCTTGATCTGTAATAATACCATCAGGCGCCTTACCATCCATACAATCAAGCCAAGTCCTGAACAACCAACTAAATGTCTTTGTATCTTCATTAGACAATAGACTACAACCCAAAAGAATAGATTGTCCATGATGGTTAATCCTAACAAAAGGAGCAAAAGGAAGGCCATATCTATTTGTTAGGTAGGTTGTATCGAATGTTACAACATCGCCAAATTCTTTGTATGCCTCTCTACTCCTCCTATCTGTCCAAACCACATTACGTAAGTAACCCTCATCGTCTAAATCCATACTAAAAATAAAACCATTGTTCTTCTTCTGCATAGTCAAAAAGTATCGTTGAATAGCTGCAGCATCTCCTTCCCCAAGACGAATTGCTCTTTTCTTTTGTATATAATTTCTGCAATCTCTTTCATTAAATGGGACATTCTCATGTCCACCAGCTGCTACAACATGTTGCTTATAGTTTCGGTTCACTTTAATTCCTGCCATATCACTAATTTCAAGTTGTCTTGCCACACGTGCATTAATCTTTCGATAACATCTGAAGTGGCGAGCTTTTCCGGGCTAAGAATATGATTGTGCTCTAAAAGAACACTACTAATTTCGTACTTCCCACTCTCATTCAACTTCCCACAAATTTTGGCTAGACGCCCAGTTTTACTAGTAGGTTGTGGTTGAATAGGATTGCTACTTTCTGATTTAGCTGACCCATTTTTCCCACAAGTTAGTGTAATGTATCGAACTACATCTTCCTTTTTTTTTATGATCGTTTGCTTATTGAGAACCCTTCTTTTCTAGCGTAAGAAAGACATACTTCATACATTTCATCAATGGTTTGGAACTCCAAACCAACACTTGGTACAATTATTTCTTTATGTTTGTCACTTTCTTTCTCAGACATTAGCTCAAAATCATCCATATGTTCACTTTCTGAAGATTGCGCCATCTCTGCAAAAGACACTCTATTAAGCAAATATTATCAGATTCTAACTACTTCAACTACTAAAAATTAAAGTTGTATCTAACCAATGAAAAAGTCCAATCCATAATTGAATAGATATACATGGGATCATTTAACTAAAGTGAACTTCTCATAGTTATGTGAAGTTAATATTGGATCGGCCAAAATTATAAAGTAATTATGACAAAGCTAAGTTATTAATAATGAAGTTTAGTAGACTAATCAAACTCAAACAAGATTTTTGCAATAAAGAAATAGTAAGTCGAACGGGGTAAAAAAGATGCCCTAACTACACTATACAAGCTTTGTTCAATAAACCCTAATAAAGAAATAGCTATTTCAGCTGGAGCATTGAAACAATTAGTGGTTTTGGTATATAGTTACTGTTTCTACCATTAACACTCCAATTTGATTGATTTCAATTACCCATTTTCTATTACTATTTGAAACTTTGTAAGCGTTTTCTGTTCCCCTTGAGATCTTGCTATTTGGGTAGTCACTTTTCATTCTTGATGTTTCTCAAATTGGTGTTTTTCGTTTTGAAATTTTGATTTTGAGTGTGTTTTTTATTTGTGATAGACTGTTATGACAAGATACAATAACTTGACTGGAGTGGCTCATAAATGGACTGCTAATTGTTCTTGGTATAGGCTTGGATTACAGAGATGGCTTCTTATGTGAAGTCCATTGACAAAAAACACTTACTAGAAGCTGGTTTAGAAGGGTTTTATGGACCAACTTTATCAGAAAAACAAGACAATCCTGGTTTTCAAGTTTGAAGTGATTTCATTGCTAATAATCAAATCCCTGGAATCGATTTCGCCACTGTTCACCCTAAAACATAAACCAAAATCATTCAATTCCAAATACAAAGGAAAAGTCAATATTCTTGTTCCAACTCCTTCCTAACCCTTTACCACGATTCTACTGTCCTTCTCCAACAAGATTTGGAAGACAATTAGGGTTTTTAAAAACATATCTAGGGTTTTCAAATTCCAGTCTAATGTAAAATAGTTAGAGAGAGAAAGTAAATAAGATAGAAAGAGAGAGTGAGGGAGGGAGAAACACCTAACTAGAGCTTGTGGAAAATGAACAAGATGAAGGTCGGAGCTTGGTGGTGGTGGTGGCGGTGGCATTTTTTGTTCTAACAGAGGGAGGGAGAGAGAAAACCCTACCAAGCCAACAACTATTTTGCCCTAAAATCTGATTTTTGGTAATCTTTATTGGGGTCCTCAAGTATAATTAAGTATAATAGGAGGGACTAAAAACAGATTTCACATTAAATCCAACTCAAACTAACCCACGTCATGATTCCACCTCCCGGTTGGCAAGCCAACTCACCCGGCCGGGTTTCGGCCGGGAAATGAACCGGGAGGTGTATCATTTTTGTTAAACAAAACCAGTAAAGAGCTAAAAGGAAAGAACAGAGAATGAGATGAAAGAGGAAAGTATAGAGGTCGATGAAGAAATATTTCAGAAAGAGAAACTAATGAAGATCGGCTGGATTTGGAGATTCGATTGAAAATGTTCTTAACCGAGTTGGAAAAAGGAGGGAATTTTAGAAACTAAAATCATTATTCTCTCTAGAAATCTTATAGATACAATAGAGAGAGAAAGTCAGATTCGAATTTGAGATACCAAGAGAGATTTGCTACAAAGATTGGTCGAAATTATTTCTAAAGGAGATTGAGGGATTTGATTAGGCTAGCTGTAGTGAACCAAAAGGGTAGTGGTCTGTTCAGCTGAAATTTTGAATTGGAAATCTCATAAAATATAGTAGAAAAAGATAGCTGGGTTTTCTATAAAGAAGGAAAGAGGACAGAGAAAGATTTGCTTGATATTTTATGAGAGATTAAGAAGGAAAGTAAAGTGATTGAGAAGTGGAAGATTTTATTTACAGAATCGACGGGTTTTGGGGCATTGTTTTAATTCTTCTTCTACTATCTATATAACAGAACAGAGAACAAGGAAGTAGATTCTTCTTCTACTATCTATATAACAGAACAGAGAACAAGGAAGTAGATTATCTCGGATTGGGGGGGTCAAATCATCCTCTCTCGAGCTCACCAAACCACAGAAATATCAGAGAAAGAGAGAGAGATAATCTCTCGGCTGGGACCAAAATTACACCATTATCATCTTCATTTTCTACTTCTTCTGTATTCTTTCTTTTTTGTGAGAGAAAAGAGAGATAAATAGAGAGAGAAAGAGTGATTGTAAGAGAGAAGAGGGTATTTGCAGAGTGAGAAAGAGAGAAAACAGAGTTGATATTAAGAAAGATCTGTATTGAAAAATCAGAAGTTTAATCCATTAATGATTCATACTATTACTGTATTTTCCTTCTCTGTCTAATAATTTTAGTGAGAGAAATATTAGAAGAAAGTGAAAAACAGTAAAGAGAGAGAGACTACAGAAAGTTAGAGAGAAAAAACAGTGAGGAAGATGAGAAAATCTGTGGGAAAATAATTTTCCCATAGAGAAATTGTTTCCGGGAAGACGAGAAAATCGAATTCCTTAAGGCGCGTTTGGTTGCAGACAGGAAAATCAGCAGAAGAAACGATTTCCAGCGAGAAAAAGTTAGGTCTTCTCCTTTTTCTCTCCTATTTAGTTTTAATCTTGATCATGATTAGCTAACATTCTTTTTCTAGGGTTTTAGGATGAAACTCATACTTGAACTTTTAGAGACATATTTTTACTTTGTTAATTCTCTTGATTGTGATTCAAAGTTGAAATTGTTTTAATTTGTAGAATTGATTTTCTTTTCATTGTTTATACTTTTAAATTTGATATATCATGCTTAGATTAGATTCTTTGATGATATATGCTTATTGATTGATAAACAATAGTTTAGAGATTTGTTTTTCGAAATAAACAATTACATTGTTATAGATTATTGGGTTTAAACGAAAACATCTTCCGGAATTAAGATAGTTCATTATCTGAAATTCCGAGTTATAAAAAAAGAGGATTGATTAGATAACTATTTGTTTTAAAGGTGATTTTATGTAGTAGATTCCGAAACCCCTAGACTTCTTCCCCCATTTGAGTTCATCTTTTTATTTGTTTTAATATTTTATATATTTTATTTTAAAACCAAAATCAAAACATTTGAAAAATCTTATTACTTCCTAGTTTTAAAATAAGCTTAACTAGTCTCTGAGGAACGAACCGGTCTTACCGGAATTTATTATGACTTGACACCCGTGCACTTGCGGGTGTAGACCTATTTAGGTAACTTTTTAGGCCCATCAAGTTTTTGGCGCCGCTGCCGGGGACTATGTTTGAAATTTTTTCTAAACTTGAAAAGTTTTTATTTTTGGTAAGTTTTGACTTTTTGAATACTTTGACTTGCTTTTCAATTTTTGGTGTGTAGAGCACTAAGGAGCTAAAGAGGAGATGCAACAAGGAGGAGGACCTCAAAAGAAGAAATTTACATTTTTTTAATTTTTTGTATTCATCTGCAAAGGTCGTCGCCCGTCTCGAACGGGAGGTAACTTTCTCTAATCACCCACGAATCCCCTGTTAGTGGGTACTTTTTATAAGATCTTCGTAGTGCTTCCTCGATTTTCGTGTTAAAAAAATAAGAAATAAAAAAATAAAAAAAAGAGATGGATAGATCGTGGTCCCAACATGAAGAGGTTGTTGATTTGAAGTCGTCTGACTCGCTTAAGGACGATGAATCATGGTTGATAAATGTGTTAAATGAGACCATTGTCTCGCTTGACTTTGGTGAGGATATAGAATTCTTTAAGGACCCTGAGTACATCGCGATCAAAGAGAGTATAGAAGGTTTATCTAAGCCGACTTCTAGGGAGTGTGAGTCTGATATTAGGGTTTCTCTATTAAAGGAACCCGAAGTACTTGTTTTAGAGACCTCCAATTTAAGTCCAGGTGTCGTTGATAGTCCTCTAGATTGCTTTGTATTTTGTCCCTCAAAACCATGTGTAGATTTTGAAGCACTCACTCCCTCTGTCGATCATCCATATGAAGACCCATTCTATCCGATCTGTACTCTCTCTAGTGCGGTCCCAAACTTAACGACCTTATTGTCGTCTAAGTTTGGGGATTGCCCTTCTTACTTGATAGTCTCACTTACACTATCACCGATTCACAAAAATGTGAGACTATCGTTCACCCAAAACTTTGTGTTTTGGGTGGACCCACAGATGTATCGAATATTGGTTTACAGTTAGTTACACTTCTGTCATCCAGTAGGTATAATTTTTTTCCATTTTTCGAATCATCTGTTTCGTCTGGCTGAAGACGTTAAACTTAGCGCTTTCTGGGAGGCAACCCATGCAGAGGACGCTGAATCGGGTAATATCTTTTCCTTCACCCTGTTATTTTTTGCATAGTCTTCAGAACATTGAGGACAATGTTCGGTTTAAGTTTGGGACAGGGGAATGAATTTTTTTGTTAAGTCCTTATTTCAAAAATTCAAAAGGGTTCAAAATTTTTCAAAATTTTAAATTTTTGGATTGAAAATGTGAGTCTAGTTATTTTTGCTTGTTAATAGTTATAGAGTCTAGTTGGTTGTACTACACTTTTGCTAAAAGTTTTTCCACGAATTTCGAGTCTTGAGGTTGTCTGTGCACTAGCCATGTGAGTGTTAAATAGGTGAAGAGTTGACTTTTCTGAGAGACTTTAATCGATCATTAGTGGAGACTTAACCTAAGTGAGATTCTGAGCCTTTCTTGTTGTTTTGAGTGATCTCTTCTGAGCTAATTCTGAGTAGAATGAAGAGCTACTCAACCTCGCAATATTGAAATGAGAACTCATTTGATCTCTTGAGTTCAAATTTTACAACCACTAGGGATGTCATCAGGAAGCGAACTTTATCTTGTAGTCTGAGAAACTTGAAAACAATGTCAACTAGAGGAAGATAGGAACCTTATCATTTAGAACCCTGAGAATAAGGCATGAAGCAAAGTGGAGAGAATTATACCCAAGGAAAGTGTTAAGAAAGTATGTTGTGTATTTTGAGTTTTATTACCAGAAGCGTATTGAAAAAAAGAAAAAAAAAAAAAAAAAAAGAGAAAAAAAAAGGAAATAGAAAAGGAAAAAAAAAAGTGTTTGTTTAGTTGTTTTTGTTTATCCCTTGAAGTAGTTCTTGAAGATTTGAAGAAGTCGAGTTCTCAGGAGTTCTAGTCATATCCTCATCAGTGTCTATCGACCTCTAGGAAGCATTGTTAGACAGTAGATCAGGTAAGAAGAGTTGGTTAGCTTCCCCATTCCATATCAGTGGTTGTTTCCTTCCTATGAGATCAGTCGTTTACGAAAAATTTAGTCCGTCTTTTGTAATGTGTTGAGTTTGCTTTCATACTCATACTCGCACATTGAGTGAACCATTTCTGAGTGACTTAAATTTTTTAAGTGTATGACCGTGAGGTAGTAGTCGAGGCGAAATGTATTGAGAGGGTAATCAAAGTCTTGTCTGTTCTAAACCGAAATGATATTCATATTGGCTGGTCACGTGCACGTGTTGCGTAACATCATAAACTGAGCACAAAGAGAAAGATACCAAGAGTTTTTTTTAGAAAGATTGGAAGAGATTGGATTGAGAGAGCTGGGTATATTTCGAATTTGGAATGAAGATAGGAAAGATTTCAAGTAGAGATATCTAGAGAGGGAGAGAGATTGATTTGGTTGGCTTTATCTCTTATATAAGAAGACAGAAAACAGAGTGAAGAATTATCTCATCTTTGCGGAGATCCTCCCTTAAGCTAAAACAGAATACATTCAATAGAGGGAGAACCAGAGCATCATCATCTTCTTATCTTTCTTTTCTTTGTATTTCTTTTTGTGAGAGAAAGTAAAAACAATATAGAAAAGAGAGAGAGAGATTTTGTTAGAGAAACAACTTTTAGAGTGAGAAAGAGAGAAAACAGAGTACAGAGAGAGAATTGTAAAGGGAGACAAATTTCTACATATTTTCTTTTTTCTCTTCTTTGTTAAAAGAATTTATTTTGGTGAGAAGAGAGATAGAGAGAGAACAAAACTTCTTAAATCTTTTTGTGAGAGAGAGATTAAAGAAAATGGTTATTTGAGTTTTCTTTTTGTCCTTGTGAGAGGGACTCTCATCAACATTAATCGACCTTCTTCATCTACATCAATGTTCATCACCATTATCATGGAAGCTTAATATTGGGTGATATCTCTCTTGTCTTCCACTATTGATTCTTATATTAAAACTCTTTGTAATGAATTTGATAACTATGAGTACCTAAATATCTCAATCTAGGATTTTTAATGAAGTTTTAACGTATGATGTTGATGTTCCTTTCATGTCTATTATCTTAATGTTCTTTAATCGTAGTAATATTAAATTCTAGGTGTTGATATACGAAGATTGCTTCACTAACGATGCTTTTGATTTGATGGTTCATGTTTAGATTAAATTCTTTAATGAATCATGCTTATAGATTGATAGTTAGTAGTTGCAACTTTAATATTACGATACTTTGAATTTAGACTTTAGCGTTATTTGGTTTCATTTCGACTATTTTTCGAGGTTTGGTATGATCGGTTACCAAAACTTGAGTGATAAGAAAAGATAAGCATGTTTAGTTCATCACTAATATTTGTTAAAACATATTCTAAAATCCTAGGTCTTCTCCCCCATTTGAGTTCATCTCCC
>BEHA01050436.1:7236-19871 GCA_002897215.1 Eschscholzia californica subsp. californica
TATGTGTTTGTTTGATTAGATTAGTATGTTTGATATCTCTATCATGTTAGGTTAATCGGTTAAACTTGTTTCATGTCTTATGTCAAGCATATGTCATATAGTTACTTGTTAATCGATCTTTCCGATCTATACTCGATGTTAATGGAATATGATGACCCTTTGACTAGTTATGACCATTAGGTATATCTAGCACTTAGAGCATCTAATTTAGAGTCGAGAAGACTCAAACTTGATAATCGACCCAAACAAGCATCGACGCAAATATATCTCGATGGATTCCCGAATCCTTAACCTCTCTCATATTTAGAATAAAACCCTAGTCTCCCAAGAATCTTTAGTTAATAGTTCAAGTTTACGCATTTCTCTTCTATTTCTTTTTTGGTCAATGCCTAATTAAAATCCCCCTCTTTACTTTAATTGTTTCTGTTTTTTTGTTAGTCATCCTTTCATACAAAAATTCCTATTACTTGTTCCGATTTAGGTTTTAGTTACTTTAATCCTCTTTAGCTTGTATTTTAGTTACACTTGGATACCCAATCTCCCCCTATCCACAACACTTAACACTCAGATCTCACTAAGGTCTCACAGCTTATCGATAATAATAGCTAGAATGTCAATTTAATCACCAACATCTTCGGTCAGGATGCAAGCCGACTTATCACCTGCATTCCTATTATGAACGAATGCCCGGATACGATGAAATGGTCCCTCACTAACTCTGGCAATTATGAGGTTCGATCGATGTACCACCACATCACCGATGAGAATAATATTATCCCTAGAACAAATGTCGACTGGAACTTCATCTGGACCATCCAAACGATCCCTCGTATATCTCTTTTTCATTTGGAAATGTTGTACTAACAGTCTGCCAGTGCGTCATATTATTGGTAGGTACATTGGGAATGTTATGACTTGTAATAACTGTGATGAGACTAAGGTTTTACTTTAATATTATTACTTCGAATATCCCGTATGTATTACAATGGATTATTTCATGGAAAGACTCTCACCATGATGTCTGTAGTAGTCAATTATCTTTGCAGACCACGATCCTTTGGCATATATGGAAAGCGACATATACTAACTGCTTTCATCACATAAAGACTACTCATTCTCAGGTAACCGGCCAAATTTTAGTTTTTCATCGAACTACGAAAACCAATACTAATGAGAAGTCTAATAAGCACCAGTTCAAATGGCTTCTTCCTACTGCCCCTTTTGTTAAACTCAATATTGTTTTCTCGTTCATAGATATTAAAGCTCCTGCAGACGTAGGGGTGGGAATCGGTCCGGACCGGTCGGTACCGGACTCTAACTTCATCGAACCGGTCGACTCGGACATAAATTGTTGGTGACCACCTATTTACTCGGGCATACTCGGATGGTCACTCTCAAGAATTCTTTGTCCATTGACCGTCCAATACCATGTATTTTACCGGGCCAGTCGGACACCAAACGGTCTCGGTCCGGACTTTCCAATAAAATTTACTTAAATTCAGAACTTTATTTTTATTGCCACAAATAAAATTACTTAAAAATGAAGATGTTTAACCAAGAAATCAAAAGTAAATATAAAAAAGAAAAAACACAGTTGATCATCATTTGACAAGATATAATTAAGTCATGTACTAATGTTTGGTCTTCTAGAAGACTATATGACTATAGCCAACGACCATCATATATTCATATGTCTATAAAAATTCAACGATCAACTTCTAAAAATGAGGATAGTTTAGTCGGTCAACCTATTCGGTCATTCGTACAGGTCGGTTATTTAGACGGTCTATATTGGTCGGTCGGTTAGCGGTCGGTCCTTCGACATAGAATTTTGACCGTGACCGTCCGCCAATTCTTTCGGGCCGGTCGGACACTGACCGCTATGACCATCGGGTGTTCATGGACACTTTTTATCTCGGTCGAACGGGTCGGATAACGGTCTTCCGAATCTTTTTCCCACCCCTAGCTGCAGGTATAAGTACTATTTCATAATGATAGGGAAGAAATTCTACATGCCCACACTTCACTCATTTACTACCACAAGCGCGAAAGAAGGTGAATTATGGTTATAATAGATGGTATCAACTGGGCGATCTTTCATGAATCGAATTCCTCCACGTTGAAGTGACAATCAAGCTATAATTAATCATCTCAACAACCTGAGTCTTCAACTTAATTGGAAAACAAAGGCGCATGTCTTTTCTATCAAGAAACTCCTCTTTCACTTTCAAGTTGCGATCTTCACGCATCTTCCTCGTGAAGGCAATATGCTCGCTGACTCTCTAGCCAAATGCGTTAGGACGACTCATAGCACTAGTAATTGGGAGGATGTTCCACTAGTATTGGACATAATTATTGTCACTTTGGTTATTAATCTTTTTCTTGTTCAACCTAAAACAAAGAATAAGTTGGTTTTACCTCAACCTTTACGTTGCAAAATAATGTATATAATGAAAAACTTATATAGGCCACATCCTAACAACTCGCTTCGGGCCACCAAAATATTAGAGCCGCCCCTGTTTGACATATTCAACAATTATCGCCTGAAAAAAGATGCCCATGAATGTCCGACCCAACATATCGCATCTGACCAACCTGTTACGTCCTACCTTAGCCATAAATTTGTGCCTCCGCCTTTGGCGAGATGTGGCAGATGTGTAATAAAAAATGCGAACGATGAAAAAGATAAAGAAACAACGTTAAATTTCTGAAAACATATGACCTCTACTTTAAAGTCAGTCACTTAGTTTTTGTTTTTTTTGTTGGAAATTGACTACGATTTACGATAGTCATTACATTGGCATTGATACATCAAAGATGTGATAAGCACGATTACTGCCGAATACAAACTCTTACAAAGAACGGGCCTATAGCCCAACTAAACTATGACCTAAAGCCCAACAACATTATTTATGCCCTAATAATCCCAAATTCAATAATCCAAAGCTTCCACCTTCTCTGAGAATCGAACCCGAGACCTCCAAGGACCTTTGGAGTATATGTCAACACATTGGAACACTTAGTTGGGTTAAATTATATTGACTAAATTCTTAAAAAATATATGGTTAATTCTATTTTGGCCCTCCAAAGATGATCGTCACCAAAATAGTCCCCTAAAGATTACCACAACTTACTTGTCCCCTAACCCACTTTTCCAGGCAATTTTGTTGTCTACAGTACTTGATTAATTTTTTAATACCATCTTTTTCCCTTTTGACTTATTGCTAGTTTATATGTCACCCATTAATTTCTTCTCCTTCTAACTCATTTATTTTCTCTATCATCTTCATCATTTTGTACCATTACGTCATATTCATCACCATCCACCAGCATCTTCAATCTTACTTTTTCTAGAAAAGATTTATGAAATTTCGGCTTACTAATTTATTTATTTTCATCTCCTCAGAACAATGTTGTTGTCTTCTTACATAATCTCTTTTTTAATGTTTCTTTTTTTTAATGGCCGCAGTTTTGGGGAATAAAGAAAATTCTCCGAAAAATAAAGTTAAAACTAGTCAAATAAGATTGACTTTTATTTTTCTTTTTTATTGTAAGGGGTTTCTAATTTTAGAAGCTGCTATCAAAAAAGGCTCCTTCATCTCATCACCTCTCTCTACCACCTCATCATCTTCTCCGGAGTGTTAGAGAGAGAGAGAGAAAGAGAAAAAAAAAATATATATATATATATATATATATTTTTTATGTTTGAAGGTCGCCGGCCGGAAATTGCCGGCCGGCGACCTTCGCCGGAGAAGATGATGAGGTGACGAGAAGATGAAGTGGCAGAGATAACAAATGAGATGGATGAGAACTTTCAAAAAAATGTATTCTGTATTCCCCATAAAAGTTTCTTCCCCAGAGAATTTTCAAAAAAATCTGGATTCCCTCGAGAATTTATTCCCCGGAGAATTTTGTTTATTCCCCAAAGCCGCGGCCTTTTTTATCTCTTTCCCCTAGCCTCATTACCTTCTTTTCTTCACCCACCAAAACCATTACTGAAGGGTACTTTTGAAAACCACTAGCACATAAATGACTTAAGGAGACTAATGAGTAGGAGTGTAGGACTAAACATATGGATTGGTCGCCCATAACTGAAGGTCATTATTTCCAATTTTTTGAATGATTTTGTAGAAGATTGCATCACTTGCTAGTAAGAGCTTTGCCAATTAGATCGACTAGGACAAAAACCGTTGGAAGTAGAAGTACTTGAGATACATGACAGGCGATTTATATTGGTTAGGGACCAAGTTATGTTATAAGTATGACTGTGCATGTATAAGTTGATGCCAATAAACTCTTCTATCTGAGATAGACTTGGCAACTGAATCCGAATTAACGTGTCAACATGACAAAATGCCCAACCCATCCTAACTAGTGAGCGTAAACACATGGCCAAGAGTCCTATGACATACTAGACCTCTCAAAAAAATGAACTGAACTAAGAGTCCGCCACATATTTTCAATTTAAATTGCATAAAACCGGTTCCTTCTGCCAAATAATATCAGTACAATATTTTACTTCAAAAAATGAGGGAATTCGTGCAAATAGATGATAGCAGGATAGCAAGAATTTAAGACGGTAATCAGATGATAAACCAAAACTAGGCTTCTTATAAAAATCTTCTCTATTGTGATTAAAGATATCCGCCTGGAAGACAATCAGCTATATATCTTACTTGGGTCGCCTTCGGTAAGGGTATAATATATCATCAAGTTCAGATTTGATGTAGCTGCCAACTCTATACACGTTCCTAGCCACACCTGATGCCACTAAACCCGCATTCCTAGTAAACCTGCAAATATTTTTTGAAGAAATTTCGAGTTTCTTGAAATTGTTAGCAAATATAGCATAGGTTTTTCAAATAACACAAGGTGTATATATAGTTAGTAACTGAAAAATAAATTATTAATTTGCTGACTTGCCTGGCTAAGAATTCCTCTCCTATTGCCTGCGGTGGTTTATATGGTCGAGGCTGAGGCTGGGGCTGAGGCTGAGGCTGGGGCTGGGGCTGGTGTTGCGGCTGGGGTTGGTGTTGCGGCTGAGGTTGGGACAAAACTTGACCACCTTCAACTGAAACGGGTATTACCAGCATTTAGCCATTAACATAAGTTTGCAGTAAAACTTTTACCAGAGAAAAAGAATGTACAACTAAAATTTATTCTACAGAGTAGAGCTAACAGAAAGTACTGTTTAGCAAGTGCTGGGTTTTCAGTTCACAGCGCAAAAAGAACTCAATAATCTAACCTATTGAGGATAATTTAATTTAACTCCAAATATGAACTTCAATTCACGATTCACAATAATATGTATGATGACATGATTATGTTAATCAGAAATATGGAAAAGAAGACTTACAAAAAAGTTATATAGAAGAAATAATTTTGTAAGTGTTATTTCACCTAAATCATTTAAGCTATAAAATCTGCACGCCAAGAGTCTTAAGCCTTGACAACCTAGATTCCATTCTGAGATCTAACCCAGAGTGTAGATCACTAGAGCAGCGTAGGATAAAGTGACAAAAAGTATTGTCAAAAATCAAAATTTTTCTTGTTTTCACATCACAGAGATTGTATTATTAAATTAAATTAAATTAAACGAGTTCATATAAATGAGAGTGGCAAAGAATATAACAATATGTACAATCATTAAACATCTACGTAAGAGAAAATAATATTATAGCTAAGAATAATAAGGCAACATGAGAGGTCCATAATCATTACCTTCCTTGTTATGAGCATGAACAGGAACTTTGTCAGCAGTCGAAGGTCTTTTATCCACCAAAAGCTGCAAAAAGGTATATCGCCATCAAAATAAATTTTGTCGAGAAACCTATTTCTTCATACATTTTCAAAAAAAGAAGTGCTCGTTATTGTTGAATAGCTATCTAGGAATCAATTGCAGAAAGAGAAAAGAATTGCCACTAACAGGGACTATCAGTTTTTCCTGGACTATCAAAGTTTTGTTTTGAAACTGAGAATGAATGATTTATTAAGAGTAAAAAAATTTACAAGAGCAAAAAGGAGACAAACAAATGAACAAGGAGCATAAACCCTGGCCTGGCCACCTGGGTATTCTAGGAAACCCTCACTATATGTCAGCTGTAATGGCATCAAGTTATACCAAAAATCAGAAGATATTATGTTCACATGATCACATCCCACAAAGTGCCCCCTTGACCAATTGCAAGGTTTCTTCGGTTACAAAAATGACAGAGTTTACCCCCAATTTCTTTACTTCAAAATTAGATGATTTTCTCGATTTCCAAATAGCCCAAAATATTGTTTGTGGAATCATGTTCCAGATTTTCATCCTACTGTTCGGCACCTTTATTTTCCTCAATTGTACTAGAAGAGCTTCTATTCTTTCCGAGATACAAAATGTTGCTTGTACTGAGTCCCGGAAATAAAACCAAACCTCAATAGCACAGCTACAATGAAACAGTAGGCGCTCAATCGATTGTCCTGCGCGTTTACAAAAGATGCACCGGTTGATCATGTTGAAACCTCTATGGCAAAGGTTATCCAAAGTAGGTAATTTTTGTATGGTTCAGGCAGCCCACATGGCGAAATTAACCCTTGATAGAAATCTTTCCTCCAAATTAATCTTTCCTCCTGACTATCAATATGCCTCATGTATAAATGGTATTTGTAGTTAATATGTAATTGTTACTTGTTACACCTATATAAGCCTTCATTAAATCAGTCACTCTGCCGTCCTCTGAAAGATCGAGGTTTTAGAACAAGCAGCGAAGATTCTGGACAATGGTTCAAGCATCCAATATAGTGTTGAGACTAGAGAGTTTAGTTAGTAATTCAATCTTAAGAACCATTCCATAAGTGGAGCAACAAAATCTTCTAGGGTATAATCAATCAACAATTACTAGTAGTGAGAAGTAGATGTCATACAAATAACTCGAAACGGCGAATTGAAACACCCTAAGAAATTCTTTCCAGAAAGAAGCTTTCAAGTTTCAATGAACAAAAATTTCTTTTGCACTCCAATTTAGATAACCAAAATAAGAACTAAAAGTAAAGAAGACAAGAAATGAAAATAAACAAGATAATAACCTCAATACCAACACAGAAAGGCAATTCTGCTCTTTTCTCAAGTGGGTTTGCAGAAGGATCTTTCGCTTTGTTATCCAAGTGCACTGAATAACCGACACAGGCATACTTAAAATCCCTAAGATTCCGACCCTCTTTCGAAGCTTCGACCTCAGACTCTCCAACAATGTAACTAGGCACTGATCATAAATTTCCATATTAGAGCCGATTCTAGAGGTTAACAAATAAGTGTTCAATCAAGAAAACAATTTCACATAGAGAAAAGGCGAAAGTAATCACAATTTCACAATATAAAAACCTAATAACAAAGAACTCGTAACCCAAGTAAATACCACAAAATAGAACCCAAGATGACTTGTTTCCAAATAAGAATCTAAATTTTACGTATGATCTTCTATAAATTAAATTGGTTCTAAATTTTCCCCATAAAACCTAAGAAATTCCCAAATTCTTTTTCTTCTGTGGTTGTAAAATTCTGAATAGAACCCAAGAAGAAGAAAGGAAACTAGTATAGTGGTATAAAGAAAGAGAAACCATACCAATATATGAAATTCAGATGAGGATTGGAAAGAAAACAGTTGAAAACCCTAAAATGAGTTAGAGAGAGAAAGGAGTAGAGAGAGACCTTGTTGAAGAGTTCTAGTGATGCCAAAACAACGAGGATTTTGTTGTTTGGATTTGAGAACGGAAGAGTAGTATAAAGATCCCTTACAAGACCTCCCCTTCAATCCTTTCACCTGCTTATTTTCATTCTCGGATCCATCCATACCTCTCTCTCTCCCTTTCCTCTTTCCTGGCTTGGTATTTGTAAAGGGAAATTTCTCTCAAGGAACTTTGGCCATTCGATACCAGTACGACTGTACGACACTACGGTTATCGACCGACTAAATTATACACCCAAATCTCCCTTGATTTGCTCGGTTTACTATTGCAGTGTAGCCACTTAGTCCAGGTGCGGTTTTATAAATAATGTACTCCCTCCGTCTCATATTAAGAGTCTCACTTTCTTTTTAGAGACGTCTCATATTAAAAGTCTCACTTCCTTTTTTATCATATAAAATTCATCTACTTTCCCACAATGCCCTTACCTCGAGTCAACTATTATTTGTTGAAATTTGTTTTTGCAATAAAAACACTTTAATGTTTAGTGAGGTGGAATAATGAGACTCTTTTGAATCTTAGACTTTTTTCTACAATAAATAAGGGTACAAATGGAAGAACAAAATATATGAAAAAAAGTTGGAGTTCCAAAGCGGGACTCTTAATATGAGACAGAGGGAGTAATAAATTTGTGGAGCTCTAGGTCATGTTTAATTAGACTTTATGTCTCTTTCATTATCGATTTAACTTAGACAGTTCGTATTTATTACATCTTAATGATGTATCAATGTCTTGTAATGACTAACATATATCGTGGTCCATTTCTTAAAAAAAGAAGAAAAAATTCTATACTAGTGTATAAAATTTAGTAAATAGTTGTTTGAGTCGAAACTATTATACCTAGTAAGAAAAAAAAATTGCACCAAAAGAAAAAAAAAATAATGTATAGTGGGTAATGTACAAAATAAATAAAGTAGTTTACGTGGGCCAATTTGGTTATGTTCTATTTTTTTCATTTCAAAAAAATATTCATTCTTAAAAACATCGCTCTCTTAAGGATAACCAGTCTTCTTCTTCTCCTCCTCCTCCTCCTCTTTGGTACACTACTAATGAACATCATCTATTTTTATAGATATCAAACAACTTCGACTCCATTATTAAAACAAATCAACTAAATCATCGCTCCTACAAATAAATCCAAAGTAAGAATGGTCGATTAAGAAACTCAAGTTCTCACTTCTACTCTAGGGAGTTGTTTACTTTTTGTTACATAGACGTTTGTTTCTATATATTAAAATAGTAACTATGATAAATAATAGGGAGATTTGCTGTTTGGACTCCCTTTCGTATAAATGACTTGTTGTTTGGACTCTATTTTTTAGTGTTGCACTTTGGACTCGTTTTAAAAAAAAAAAAATAAGTTAAATACAACCGTTCAAGAGAGGAAAATACTATTTTACCCTCTTCTGTAGCATAGTTGTCATGATGGGTGGTGGCAGATATTATCACGGTGATGAGACTTCCATTGATTTACTGGATCAAGATTTCCACATATTAACACAAACCTTAAGTAAGATTGAAATACTTAGTCATTAATTCAAATTGTTAACCTTACCCATTACAGAATTAATTACATGTAGGATGTCTTTTATGTGATTGGGCGTTAAATATTCTTTGAGACTGTAGTGACATTCAAACCTATGAGAAATACCAGTCATACATCCAATTTGTTTCTTCATATCTAGGTTTTCTTCTGTCAAAGCAACAAAGCATGAAGAAGCAGGGCCGCGCCTGACAATTTTGGGGCCTGGTGCCAAATTTTGAAGAAGGTTTAATTTTCACGTAGCATTGTTTTGGAATTCAAGAAAAATGTAAAGTGTGAGGAGTTGAACCCATGACCTACACGCCTAACCAGTTGAGCAATCATGCATCTTTTGTGGAAATTTGCACCTCTATTTCTAATATTAGAATTATGGTTCAATATTAGAAACTTCTTACGAGTAGGCCCCTTGTGGTGGGGGGCCCTGTGTGAGCGCACGGCTCGCACCCCCACCACACGGCCCTGTGAAGAAGTTTTGAGACATCTTTACCACCAACATTCTCTATCTACTCAACAACAACTTCAGACTAACCTCGCGTCTCTAAAGCTTCTTTCTCTCTCTAAACAAAATCAATTCCTTATTTTATAGAAAAAAAAGTACTTCAACCAAGCTAACTCCTAGGAACAAAGATATTTGAGTGATTTAAGTGACTAGGGTTCGTGAGGGAAAAAAATGAGTCAAAGATATAAGAAGAAGATGAGTTAAATAAATTAGGGGGTCCAAAGTGCAATATTGATTATATAAGGTTAAACTGGGAATTATATAAAGTATAACTCTAGAGACGGATTATTCCCGGATGATTCTGTGAAAAGGGAGTCCAAAGTGTAACACTGGAAAAAGGGAGTCCAAACAACAAGTCAATTATACGAAAGGGGGTCCAAACAACCAATCTCTATATTTAATGTTACTCTATAGATGATAAAAATTAATTAAATTAAGTTTGTTTTATTTATATTAAAAAACTTTTTCTCCACGAACAAAAATAAACCCAACGCAACCAAGTTTGGTGAAATGAAGAGGAAGTGTGGTCGTTATTTACTAAAGTTTTTTAATTTTTCTCTTCTTTGTTCAACGTTAAAATTGATGTTTCCAAGTGTAAACAATTTGAAGAAGACCTCTTGATATCTGTTGTTCATCTATTAAATTTTTTTTTTGAGAAGTCGATTACGTTCTACGTTAGTCGTTACAAGGCATTGATACATCACGAAAATGTGATAAGCACGATAACCGCCTAAGTTAAACCATAAAAGAGGGCTAAAGCCCAACAAGATGAAAGAGGTCTAAAGGCCGACAGATTTTTTTTACATTATTTATACTAATAATAACCTAAGTTCAATATTCTCCGGATTTACACTTCCAATGGATCGAACTTGGGACCTCTGCATTGCAGACTAATGTACTAACTAACTAACTGGGCTACCAACTCGTATACATCCAAAAAATACGAATGCAAATTGAAATTACAAACTGAACGAAAAATTAAAAAGTTCGTTGAAAAATTATTAATTGAACTTGTGAATTAGTTAGAAAAATTAACGGAAAGATTGAACTTTAGAGTGTTATGTCAGGTATCAAGGTATCAGCTTACAAATTAGATAAAAAAGTTTATAGGAAGACCAAAGTTATAGTATTATATGGCCTTATTGGTATGAGTGAGAAAGAAAGAAAATATAATAATTGTTGGGTTACTTTCGTACTTTTAAGTGTAAAGAAGGGAGTTTTACTAATATATGATTAAAAAATGAGGTATCACTAATCGACATTAGTGGTGAAGGAGTATCGCTGAATTCCCCTATTATAATTCATCTATTCACACGATGCACTGCATTATTTTATTTATATCCTAAGCATTGCATGGTACTTAATTTGGAGCATCTTTATTTTCTAACATAGACTTTTGTTTCTATGTATTACAATAGTAACAATGACAAATGATATTTTAATGTTACGTTTTTTTTTTTGTTGAAAGTATATCTAATGTTACTTGATTGATGATAGAAATTAATTAAACTAAGTGTCTTTATGTTTATAAATGCCTTACATCAGTACTTTAACAATGATATTTGCAGCTCAATCCTGAGTATAAATCTTTAGAGTAACCAAGAAGATAAACCAACATGGACGCTTACTAAATCAGGTAACTTTTTTTATTAAATCTATGTATAATTTTTTGAGAACAGGAAGTGCGGAAACTATGCAGGATCAAAACGTTTGGTTTTTTATCTGGAACATGAATACGATTCCACGCATAAATCTCTTTCTTTGGAAATGTTGTACTAACAGCTTACCAGTTAAGGACAAAATCGGTAAGTTCATTGGTAACTCATACTCATGTATTAATTGTAACGAAAACGAAACTTTAGATCATGTGATGTTACATTGTACCTTCGCGAAAGCGATATGGTTCCATTTTCATGTTAGAACAGAGCAATAACCACGACAAATCATTGGATTCAGCAATAGAAACATTTAGATGAGGAACTTTCACATCTGTATGCCAAAATACTCTGGTTCATATAGAAAGTTAGATGCGAAAACTGCTTTAACACGAACAAACTAGATCTGAGACACTGGATAGACAAGATCAATAATACTACTACTACTCCAGTCAGGATTGAGTCTATTATTACTAACAAATGCAAGGAAAAAACTAAGCAACAAACATGGAGACCTCCATCGACACCATTCCCAAAGTTAAACGTTGACGCCTCATTCACCACCCTCTCAGAACCAGCTGGAATAGGTTGTATCATTCGAGATGAAGAGTCAAACTTCATTATAGCAGCAGCGGACACAGTACGAGGTCAGAATGCGGAAGAATGCGAAAGCATAGCTATTCTCTCCAGTATATTATGGGCAATACAGTTGAACATATCTCACGTTCACATAGAGAGTGATAACAAAGCACTAATATCTTTCATCAATGGTAATAGCGTCAGTCTTCACTGGCAATCCGCAAAAATCATGAATCAAGTTATGGATCTCAAAGAAAAATTCTCAAGCATTATATTCACCTTCGTTCCTAGAGAATGCAATGCTCAGGCGGATGCTCTTGCAAAATGGGATCGTAGATACGGGCAAAGAAATGTGTGGAATGTTGTACCCTCTTTTATTTCAGGATTACTCTAGAACCTTGTTTCGTGTGGTTGTTTTAATATTGGTTACTTTCATAAAAAAAAGAGTTAATTCCTATATGGCCCCCCTACTTTGTGACCAGCTTCCTTTATGGCCCCCAAATTTTTGTAAATTCAAATATGGCCCCCTATTTTCATAGAAATGTCATAACTACCCTTCCCATTAATATATTTTCAAAATAAAATTAAAAACAAAAACCTAAATTCCACCTCACTTCCCTCTCCACCACTCATC
>BEHA01050436.1:20627-59368 GCA_002897215.1 Eschscholzia californica subsp. californica
AAAATATATTAATGGGAAGGGTAGTTATGACATTTCTATGAAAATAGGGGGCCATATTTGAATTTACAGAAATTTGGGGGCCATAAAGAAAGCTGGTCACAAAGTAGGGGGCCATATAGGAATTAACTCTAAAAAAAAGTGCCTTTATGTTATCTCAGAAAAAAAAAATTCTCTAGGGCAAAAATAAACCCCAACCCAATCAAGTTTGGCGAAATGAAGAGGAAATGTGATTGTTATTTACTAAAGCTTTTTAGTTTATCTCTTCCTTATTTTACGTTAAAATTAATGTTTTCCAAGTGTATACAATTTCAAGAAGCCTCTTGATTTATGTTGTTCAACTATTAATTATAACTCGTATGCATTCAAAAAATACAAATGCAAATTGAAATTATGAATTGAACCAAAAATTTAAAAGTTAGAAGAAAAAATATTAATTGAACTTGCAGATTAGATAGAAAAATTCATGGAAGACTGAAGTTAGAGTGTAATGTCAACTATGAACTTATAAATTAGATAGAAAAATTCATGGAGAGATCGAACTTAGAGTGTTATGTTTTTCCGTAGTGATATGAGAGGGAAAAAAAGAAAATAAATAATTGTAGGGCCATTTTCGTACTTTTAAGTGTAAAAAAGCGGTTTCACTAATGTGTAATTAAAAATGGAGTATCACTAATTGGATATTAGTGGTGAGTGGATATCACTAAATTCCCCTATGTGCTCTTTCAGTGTCATGCTTTCCAGTTTTAACTTTATTTGATCATTTTTGTTGAAATGCTATACAAAGACATCTTTTCTAGCATACCTATAAATGTGAAAGTTCTCAGAACACCAAAATATCCATGTGATGATTGCCATATATTCTGGTTTCACCCAATATTCATTTTTTTCAGACCTAAATTATTAATTATGAGGATATTGAAAATTAATGTGAAAGTATTGAAGGAGTTGAAGGAGATGTCCTTCGACCACAATGCAAGCAATATGTCGGCTAGGACAATTGATGAAGATCATCAAGTCCTATTGATTTAGGGGTCATAGTGTTTAGCTAGAAACCAACTACGATCGTCGAATTACGAAGTAATTCGCGGCTAACTTCGATCGGATCCTACATCGGGTTACACATAAGAATGGGTATTTAATCGGATGATATGACTAGTGGGAGTGTGATATAACATTGGGAATGTCCCATAAACATATCTCATAGGCCTAAATAGAATTTGGGCAAAAGATAGCAAAAAAGTCCGAAATAAGGGTTTTGGGCCTAGACCGATTCGGGTACTTCTAGGACTCTGATTGGGCTGAATTTTAGACGGTTAGTTGCTGATATAATAAGAATTATATCTGCCAATTTTCGTGGTGTTTGGAAACCTCCTCCTTAGGGAATTGAGAAAATATCAACTAGTTGCTATTTTCGATAATTTCCCTAAATCTTATTCTAAAGGGTGTTTTAGGAAACCTAAAAGGAGGTGGATTCTTATTAGGGTTCTATATAAACACTCCTAGGGCAGAGAATAAGGTGTGGAATTTCTCTCTAAGCTTTCTTGCTCTACCACATCAAGTAGAGAGGAGAAAGTGAGCTAATTCCCAAGCTATCTTCTAGTCAAGCAAGAAGAAGGTCTTCTTATTATCAAACCACCATTGGAGTGCTAGCGAGCTTTCAAGGAGGAAGATTAAATACACTATTCGGTGTCCCAAGTAGAGGAGCTACGTTTGAAGCTCTTGGTCTTCTTTAATCTATTCAACTAGCTCGAAGGAAATAGCGATTAAGGTAATCTACTGTCTTCTTATTAGTTAATTACTAGTTTTGCATGATGATCTTGGGGATATTAGTGTTAGACATTAGATGTCGTTATCCGCTATAAACACTAGTATAAGGGTATAAATCCCTTCAGTGGCGTCAGAGCCTCTTGCAATTAACTAGTTTTTGCTAAGAATCGAACTAATTGATATTTGATATGCTTGATAGTTTGATAGTTTGAGTTTATTAAGGTTTTTAAAAGTGTTTTAAAAGGTATTATAAACTCATGATTTGATAACAATGAATGTGATTCAACTATTTTTCAAATTAAAAATCAAAATTGATGATTGAAAGTGTTTCAAAACATTGAATTTCATTGTTTTTGAATTGATTTTCAAAATTGTTTCTTGAAAAGTTTCAAAAACCTAGAATTTTGATCCAAAATTGGTTGATTAAAAGAGTTGTTTTTGAGTTTTAGGAAACTCCCAAAAACAAAAAAACTTTGGAATTTAGAAGTGTTCTAAAAGAAGTGTTTTGAGTTTTAGGAAACTCCCAAAACAAAATTTGGAAAATTTAAAAGTTTCATAAAGTTTTGAAAATTTTTAGAAGTGTTCTAAAAGGATTTCAAAATTTAGAAAGAGTTTTAAAAATTGGAAGTTAGCAAATAGAGATTTGCACAACACAAAAAAAAAAAATTTTGGAAACTAGGGTTTTGGAAACCCTAGTGTCCGGTCAGGAAGCTACCTGGCCGGACAGAAGCTGCTGGTCGCGTCCGCTGGACGCGTCCAGAGCAGCTAGGGCGCGTCTTGGAGACGTGTCCAGGTCGAGTCTAGGACCCGACCATCAGCTGCAATGGAGGCATCTGGACGCATCTTGGAGACGCGTCCAGAGCAGCTGGGACGCGTCTTAAGACGCGACCAGAAGTTGCACTGGTAGCTTCCTGGACGCATCCAGAGCTCTCGACCAGACGCGTCTTGGAGACGCGTCTGAGAGGTTCTGGGTGTCTCGGACTAGTCCGAGACACCTAGTGTTGGTCCGGTCCAACACCAGACACGTCTAGGACGCGTCTGGTGCATGAACTAGCGTCCTCGCTCCGGCCAGGTCTTGATAGGCCTCGGCCAGGACATGCCGGCCCTATGGGCCGTGCCGTGTCTGGACCTTGTCCGAGTCCTTTTGTGGGCTTGGGCCGGGACTTGTCTAGGACTTGTCCCGGGCTTTTTCGAGGCTTTTCGGACCACGAAAAGGGACCATCATTCGAGTGGGAGTTTTTGCCAAAATTTCTTCCGATTCCAACCATATAATTCCAAAATTAATCCGGACCATCAAGAAGGCCAAAACGGATTTCTCTTAAAATTGATTCATGAAATCATTAAGAATCGAACCAATATTTTTCCGAAATTGACCCGGGCTTTCAAAACCCGAAACGGAGTTTTTCTTGAAGTTGATTTTAGAAATCATAAAAGATAAAACCGGAACGCACCATTAGTTGAATTCTTCGAATTTAGACTTAAGGTCCGTAAGGTGACATGTGATGTCGACAAAAGTGTCTCCCAAGATAATCATGCATATATAATTCTTAGCCTTAATATATTATATGAATGCATGTGACGTGAATGCGGGAAACTAGTATGGCCATAGATTTATTTCTTATTCTTGTTTTAAGCACGGATGGGTCCATGCTTTGTAATTAATTTTAATTTCAAGTTTATACGATCTGCGAATCGTTAGAGTCTTGTAATTAGAGTTTAGGGTCTATGAGTCCATTGAAGAAATTCGAGGATGAAATCCAAAGGCGAGTGGGAAAAATCAATGGAGGTTCAAAGATGGCAATCTAAGATGAACCAAAAGGCGAAACAAGAAGAAAACCAAGGAGATTAGATTTTCTAGGTTATGGGCCATACGAGGATCCATGTCTGCTTGATTTACTTTCTCGCGCGCATTTACTTACTTATTTACGCTTTATGTCATGGATGTTAGTTAGGCTAAATAGTTCACTATAACAAACGCCAGACTAGCGTAAAAGTCCCTAAAACGTAATCTTGAGTAATCGCCTATCCAGATTAAGACACTCGTTGCGTCCTTGTTCGAGGAAGGTGGGTCGGCCTTCGCAGAGTACCTCCTCTACCTTGGGACAATGCGGGTAGGTCTATAGAAGAGGCCTACACGTCTAAATGATTCTACTCAACGAGATCAGCAAGAGAGTCTTGGATACTCGAGGCAAAAGGATAGATTAGTCATTCATTAATGAAATCTATCAACCAAGAGTCATAAGGTATGATCAGTGAAGTAGTTCACTCACCCGGAACGACGGAGTCAAAGGGTAGGGCCTTCGTCCGCTTTACTCCGAAGAACTGGGGTCTTGGAATCACTTATTCAATCGGGGACGGTTTTTTATTAAATAACGTGGGAAAACTAATGTTTTTCAAAAACGATAACGAGTTTTAAAACTTTGCCATTTCTTTATGTAGTTTTATGATGACACAAAGAAACGAGTTCAACTTTAAATCACACCTAAGAGAGGTGTTGATCCACTTCCTAGAATGGAAGAATGAATCCGAGAATAGTTCTCAGATTCAAAAGGAAGGTCACTAGAATACCCAATCCCAATGTTGACTCATACAAGAGAAGGTCAAAAGCCATTTGCAAGCAATCGTATAACATTCTCTTTGGAAGAGTAATGGATGCTAGCATAACCATTAAGACAAACTGAGGAAGAAATTCCTACAGAAGTCATAAATGGAGAGGTATGAGACCTCCAAGGCAATCCGAAAGTCATCCTAAGGGAAGACAACAGAATACATCTATCACCCAATTCAATATCGATTGAACAAAGATAGATAAAGACCTTAGATGAGTCACTCAGGTTGTTACGAACAAACTGAGCAGAACATACGGGAATATCCATTCTAAGAAAGGTTCTTGAGATTTGGTACAAAGAATCTAAGAAAGAGCTCTTGAGATTCAAAAGGGCAAAGGATCAGTCAAGTGAGACAAACATTTGATCAAAGGAAAACAGTTGTTGAGTACATGATCAAGAGTATTCCTCATTACTGTGAATGTTTCCAAACAATGGCTAGACCATTTAAAAGGAAACTACCTTTAGTACCTGGAGGACAAAAGGAATGGAATTATGAATTCCGGTTCCGTATCCTTGTTAACAAAGTTAAAAACAAGTATCGTAAAATTCCTTCATCAGGTATTTTAAACCGGATGTGCGGCTCGGTAAAGCTCAAGGAAATCACATACTTGATCAAAAGAAGTAAAGATCCAAGAGGGAGCAGAAGCAGTAATGCTAAGGATGCTGAAAGGGATCGAAGTCTTCTCTTAGACACTGATCTAGCTTAGAACATTTTGTTCTTCTAGAAACATCTGATGTTTTAAAATAGTGATAAATTAACTGAAGGTTAACATCGATAATGGCTAAAATCAAGAGATTCAAACTCATCAACTTCAGCATTGTCTATTTGGTCTTAAGGACTAATTGACGAAGTCACCCTTTCAAAAGGGCATAAGACTGGTAACCTATTAGGACTCATACAATATTATGCAGACCTATAAGTTTACTTGCAGAATCTAACGAGAGCTACTTCAATATGTACTCTGACAACTTCAGAACGTTTGAAAGGCTCAAACAAAGTGCACACCGAAGCAATGAATTACTTTGACAAGAAAGATTAAGCCATCCGATTAGATTGGAGTGGTGAAAACTTGAGTCAAACACTTGATAACCATCAAAGGTGTTAAGAAACAGTTTCTAACTCTGCTCCATGGAACACATCCGACGGATGGTGGTTTCAGTGGGAGTAATCGAACATTGCTATGCATGATTCGATCAAAGATGGGTTAAAGCCAGTCCTCCGAATACTTTGGGATATATTCTAGAAACGATTGTTTCCACAAATTTACCAAAATTCCGCCTAAAGCTAAAATTTGTGAAAAGCGTTACAAAACTAGCTAATATCTGACGCAATTTCTTTTTAAAAGAAATTTGGGCTTCTTCCACAACCAATCAAGAGAACAAAGTGTTTGTTGCTCATGATAGTATTCTTCTAGTAATTAGCACACCTAGTAGTCTGGGAGAAAAGTACTAATTATTACAAGAATAAGTGGGAGAAAAGTACAAGTCGATTTAATTCGATCATGAGAAAAATCATGAAGAGTCATGAAGAACAATCATGGAACTTGGACAAGACGACCAAGAGCAACAAACTGCGGCTCGCCAGAATAGGAAAGGTTAAAGATATGATCTTATAAACCCACCGCACAAAAGCGAATGTCATTCGTAGGAGAACTCTCAAAGAAAGTGAAAGTGTCTCTAAAGGAATATCTCAAAGTAGTTGAGAAAATTCCAAATTGTTGTTCAAAAGCCCTAAAAGGTAAAATCTCAAAGACTCAGAAATAAAGGTTAGTTCTGAAGAGATAAAAGATCTGCGCAGAAACGGAAACTGACTCTAGATTTTGGCTAGAAGCCAAAATCATCATGGAATCCATATCTCGTCAAGACATGAAGCTTGATAATTTAAGTCAACAGAAGACCTAAATTGGTTTTCCAAAGTAGAAAACTGAGATGGATGGAAACATTCATGTTTCCCGAAACTAGACAAGAAGAATAAGATTCTTCCAATCAAGTTATGTCCATAGGCATGCTTCAGAAATCCATCGACGGATTAAAAGCACACAAGAGTTAGAATCTTCGATTCAAAGAGGCAATCAAAGAAATTTGATTCCTGAGGAATGAAGAAAAATCTTGAATCACGAGTTTCAAGAAGGTAAGTGGGAGAAACAAACCTTCTGGGTCCGTATGCCGAGTACATACAAAAGATTGAGTACGACATAAGATGTTGTGTAACAGTGAACACACTGACTCAATAAAAGGACCACACACAAGGATGAAATGTCATTTTGGGCATCTGAAGATCTATAAGCATAGATCAAAAAGATGATAGGATTAGAGAGACTCAGTACGCTGAGATGCTTGAGATCCGAAACAGAAAATCTAAGACTCGGAAAAGTCTAAAAGAATTTCGACCCAAAACTCATGATAAAGAGCGTTGCCAAATCGGAGTTTAAAAAGACACCGATGAGCAAGCACGCATGAGAGAGACGTTTATGTTTGAAAACATAAAGTCAAGTCATGTTGAACATGATGAGCATTTAGACATCCAATTCGGATTGGAAACCCGAATCACTACTGAAACATCCCAGAAGGCTAAAGGATGAAAGTAGTACAAATTGTCATCATAGCAAACTTCCAGACATGGAAGGAAAGTAGGCTTAAAAGTGTTTAAGCCGTAACCGTTGCAAATTCTACATAAGAAATTAAAAGCCTTAACTCTAGTAAAGATTACTAGATATTATCAAGGTTGAAGATAGCAATCTTCAAATTAATTGATAATAAGTAAAGTTTAAAACCGACTACCACGGTAGTCAAACTAAACTGTCACCTAAGACATAGTATGAGATTCATACACAGTCTAAGGCATGAGGTAAATTTGGAATAAACCTTAACAAGTAAAACTGAGTGGGTAAAAAGAGTTTTACGGAAGAGGCTCAGATTTACAACTCTCTTTATCAGAAATAATAGAGTTATTTCACAAGTCGTCTAAATTTGGTTTAGTGTTTAAACGACAGTCCATTGATGATAAAACATTCCGAATAGGTTTGTCAGATACGTGATTTGATGAATGAAACCCTATTAAGTGAACTTGGAATATTTATTGTCAAATCCCTAGTCCAGGTCATTGCATGGACAACAATGACTCGTGAAGACTAGTACGGGGGTCGATGGGATAGCGCAGTTTCATGGGCTATAGGAATAGTGTATTCGATTCGACTACGTGGGTGTTTAAAAGATTTATACACTGGATAACCCTCTAATGAGAAGTACATCACTCTTGATGAACGTCAAATACTTCTCATAAAGACAATTGGAGAGATTCCTCAAAACATAAGTGCTCCACTCATCTTATGTAAGGAATGCCCGACTTTGATTCCGTCAAACGCCGCGCCATAAAAGGAGGTTATAAAGACGGATACTGGGAAGGACAAGATAGACATGAAGTTAAGTGGGAGCGCAAGAATGGATTGTGTCATCCTAATCACATTAGGTCAAAAGTGTCTCAAGGCCACTTGATGAGTGACAACTGAAAATGCGTGGCCGCGCTCAAACGGATTAAGAATTAATCGTTTGTCTTTTACAGTTGTACTCGGAGATCAAGAAAGTCTGAATGACGTGACGTATCAGATGGGATACTAAATTGACACGGGAATCGAGGCATTTCACTTGTTCTAAGTCCAAGTGGGAGTCTGAATGAGTTGAAGGAGATGTCCTTCGACCAAGATGGCAATGCAAGAAATATGTCGGCTAGGACAATTGATGAAGAAGATCATCAAGTCCGATTGATTTAGGGGTCGTAGTGTTTAGCTAGAAACCAACTACGATCGTCGAATTACGAAGTAATTCGCGGCTAACTTCTATCGGATCCTACATCGGGTTACACATAAAAATGGGTATTTAATCGGATGATATGACTAGTGGGATTGTGATATAACATTGGGACTGTCCCATAAACATATCTCATAGGCCTAAATAGAATTTGGGCAAAAGATAGCAAAAAGACCCGAAATAAGGGTTTTGGGCCTAGACCGATTTGGGTACTTCTAGAACTCGGATTGGGCTGAATTTTGGAGGGTTAGTTTCTGATATAATAAGCATTATATCTGCCAATTTTCGTGGTGTTTGGACACCTCCTCTTTAGGGAATTGAGAAAATATCAACTAGTTGCTATTTTCGATAATTTCCCTAAATCTTATTCTAAAGGGTATTTTAGGAAACCTAAAAGGAGGTGGATTCTTATTAGGATTCTATATAAACACTCTTAGGGCAGAGAATAAGATGTGGAATTTCTCTTTAAGCTTTCTTACTCTACCACATCAAGTAGAGAGGAGAAAGTGAGCTAATTCCTAAGCTATCTTCTAGTCAAGCAAGAAGAAGGTCTTCTTATTATCAGACCACCATTGGAGTGCTAGCGAGCTTTCAAGGAGGAAGATTAAATACACTATTCGGTGTCCCAAGTAGAGGAGCTACGTTTGAAGCTCTTGGTCTTCTTTAATCTATTCAACTAGCTCGAAGGAAATAGCGATTAAGGTAATCTACTGTCTTCTTATTAGTTAATTACTAGTTTTGCATGATGATCTTGGGGATATTAGTGTTAGACATTAGATGTCGTTATCCGCTATAAACACTAGTATAAGGGTATAAATCCTTCAAGTATATCAACTCTACATATAGGCCCCGTATTATGGCGTAATACCTTTCACATTAATTGCCAATATTCCCAACATTAATTTTGATCTGAAAAAGAAAAATAAATTTTGAGTGAAATCAGAATATATGGAAATCATCACATGGACTATACAAATATAGCGCCCCATATTATGACTAACATATTCTATTCCACGAAGTTGGGCCAAATACTTAATTTTAAACTTTTTTTAAGTAAAAAAGACGAGTAATAATTTTTTTTGGTACGAACTCAAAATTTTTATTCTTTTTGGTTAAAAACACAAATATTTTTTGAAAGTTATTGCAAGGTGATGGAAAACTGTCGCAAAGTATTGGAAAGTTGTCGCAAGGTATTGCAAACTTGTCGCAAGGTATTGCAAACTTGTCGCAAAGTTATAACAAAGTGTTGCAAAGTTGTTGTAAGGTGTTGCAAGGTGCTACAAAACTGTCGCAAGGTGTTGCAAAACTGTTGCAAATTAAAAAGTAGTTAGGGAGCTGGAGACTAAAAGAAATTGACTGATCTCTTTCACCAAAACTAAAACTTCATAGGGAGTTTTGACCAAATTTTCCTTTATGACAGATAAGATATTTTTGTCATAATGTGAAAGTGTATAAACTCCCTAAATATATGGTCCCATATTATGACGTAATGTATTCAAATAAGATATTTTTGTCATAACTAAATTAATGTTAGAAAACTTCGGGTGGATGACAACGAACTTAAGGCACACATGTGAATATGTGATTGTGTACATCTAGATGAAAATTTGTCAATAAATTAGTGCAAATTTAGTGCTGAAATTGTTCAATGGTTGATATCAGAGGCTAGAAAACTAAATTAGTGCTAGGAAATTTGTCGTGGGTGACAATAAATTAAGGTAGACATCTGTGAATATGTGATTGCCCATATTTAGATGAAAATTCATCAATAGAGTAGTTTTATCTCCCCGACCACATTTACATGGTGAATGCTGAAATTATTTATTTATTTAAATCCTAAATTTTATCATAACCAGTTTCCCTAATCAAGAGTGACATGAAAAATTCAAACGAGATGAACCACATTGTATAATTTGAACAATAATATATTTTAATGAACAAAAAAAGTTTTTTAGTCTCAACGGTAAATAAAATAAAACTCATGGCACCATCGATCTAGAATAAAAATTTTGCTACCAGCTGTCATTATTGAGAAATTTAAAAAGTTCTAGATCAAAAAACAAAATATTTCTAGGATGAATAAATAGTCTAACTAAATGATTTTTTTTGGATTCTCGCTAGAGTTTAACGAAGTACATACACAGACAATTGAAATTTGATAAGAAAAAATTGATTAATAAAACTAAATATAAGTTGCATCTATATGGATGTCCCGCGATTAACCTTGATAATATTACTTAAAATCTTCAAATTGAGAGAAGTTAATGTCTTCCTGCTTTGAGGCTAGTGATATAGAAAGAGTAGCTTAAGTTTAGCCACCCAACCATAAATGGTCAACAAGACCATGTATGTGCTCCCGATCGTCCACTGAAATTTGTCCACCTCATTTGGTGCTTCGCTGGTGACTAGTCCAAGTCAAAACTCTTTGATTGATCGTGATCGTCAGATCACAATTCTTTGATTGATCGTGATCGTGAGATCTCTTCATATATCTTGGAGTATCTTTAAATATTCTGAATTCGTAGTTGAATGATGACCACAAATTTAACATGATGAAGAGGTAGACCACATGTGATATGTTTACTAGTATATGTGTTCCATGGTAGGGTCGTGGAAGGCCCAGTGTGGGCAGGGCGACCACATTGGGCCCCTACCATTAGGGGCCCATTCTCTTATAGATCTGAGTAACAGGATTATATAGTTAGAGCTATCATTTAATGCTGAAGCCTCTTAGCTCAACTGGAAACCATTCTACTTTCCATGTTTATTTTTAGAAATCGACCACGATCTACGTTAGTCGTTACAAGACATTGATACATCGAGACAATGTGATAAACACAATAACTGCCGAAATACTACTGAGCCTAAAGCCCGACGAATTAAGTGACCTATAGCCTGATGAATTAAATGGCCTAAAGCCTACATAAACTACTTTATTTATACCCAAGTTCAATATTCCTGGATTTGCACTTCCATGGGATCAAACCTGGGACCTCTGCATTGCAGAGTATATGCACACTGACCAACTGGGCTACCAGTGGTTGGCGTCTACTTTCCATATTAGTGGCTCGGGTTCAAGTCTCATGGCCTCCAAATCTCTTTTTTTTTTACTTTACAAGTACAATTGTTAAGTAACTCTTAATTTCTGCTCCATTACACTTTTTTAACCTTTTTTGTGAATAAATTGTTTTCATCCCCCATTGTCATATTTAAATGAAGGGCAATTTTGTCAAAATCCACGCATGTGCTTCGCACGTAAGCCATTTAACAGATATTTGACGAAAAAAGGTCAATTGGGGGTTAACGCCAGAACAGTTTTCATTTTGGGGGTGAAGTCCTAATATCAATAAGAGTTTGAAATTTCGTTGTGCTATTTGTAGTTATAAACGTACAATCTAAGATAAAATAAATAGATTTCTTTTTTGTTCACAAGTGAATAAGTTGATTGTGGATTTTTAGACTAGATTCGCTATAAAAAAGAAATTTTGAAATGAATTTTTTTTCTGTAACTACTTTCTTCCAAATATATTTGGATTCAACTATGATTTTCATATGGATGTTGTTAAATTCTCTTGCACTCTGATTAACTTTTACTTGTAATTTGTTTATTGTACGAAAAGTCCGTATTCAAATTTGGCACAAGGCCCCTAAATTCTTAGCCACGACCCTATTCCATGGTACTCAAAAATAATAAAAAAAAAAAAAGACAAATGCATGAAAAACCAAAAATCTGGACCCAAATAGGAAAAAAAAACATCCAAAAAAATTAATGTAAAAAAAAAAACTCATTTCTTAAACACTTTTTAAACGGTTGACAACATATATATTATTTTGTTAACAAAACAATCATATTTTTCCATGATCCCCTTTTTGCCCTTCTATGTTGACAACATATGTTAATATATTGTTATATATTGTTGACAACATAAATAATTGTGTTGTTATATACTGTTACAACATATATAATAATGTCTTGACTTGTTATAAAATGTTGACAACATATATTATTGCTCTGACTTGTTATAAAACTAGGCATAACCCTCGCACTTCCCCTTACGAAAAATACCTATATTGCATCACTTTTAAGTTATTATACTTTATGTAAATGAAATCTATCATATTATGTATCAAATAAAAAGACAACTTCAATACACTTCTAAGTTATTGCAATTCATGTGAATGAAATCATTTGTTACATGCTTCCAAATACTCGGGGTAAGTCTTCACCATCTCAAATCATATAAGTCTTGCCTGACAGCATTCGACGACAATTAAGTCGAAACTGATGGGACAGCATCGCTACCCGTACTGACAGGAGAAGGAGAAACGAAGAAAGCGATAATGTTAAATTTCGCCATAGTCGACAAGATGCATGCCTACAACATCATACTGGGCAGGAACTTCCTGAGAGAGTCATGGGCAAAAATTTCTATGAACCACCTCGTGATGAAATTCCCAATCCCGGGAACGAATCTCATAGGAACGGTCAGATGGAAATTAAGATGTAGCCAGAGAATGTTACCTAATCTCCGCCCAGAGCTGCGAAGAGGAAACAACTAACCCGGCCATCGTCGTAGGAGATAAAGTGTTCTACGAAGATCCCGCGGCTGACATGCAGGACTAAAAAGCAAAAACCACGTAGGTTACCATCGCTTCTGATTTCCTATTAGTTATTTTGCGAATAAAGCCGTTAGGCGGGAGAAGTAGCACTACAAGCTACATATTTTATTAATAGACAAAATATTTTAGCAAAAAGGCGACGCTATAAAAGGAGGAGTCCTGGCTAAACTCACTTTGCTTCGGAAAAACTGGCAGCTTTGGTAGCCATGGCGACGACCAGAGGCGCCAAGGAGGAGTCCTAGTTAAACTCACTTTGCTTCGGCAAAACAGGTAGCTCTAGTAGTTAAGGCGACGACCAGAAGCCTCAAGGAGCAATCCTGGTTAAACTGAAAATTTACTCGAGTAAAACTAACCCTTCACCAAGGTCCCAAGGAGTCGTCTTAGTTAAACTGACCGTGCTCAAGCCGGCAAATTAGGCAGTTCTGGTAGCTAAGGCATTGACCAGAAATCTTATTTTCTTTGTAACTAACTTGTAACAACCTTTTAAGTTTTTGTAACAACTCAGCTATGACTCTATAAATAGTTGAGTTCTTTTCATTTTAAGTAAGTTAATGAATATAATAGATAAGCTTCCATTAATGGATTCCTTCAAATTATATTATGAAGGGAGGAAAATTAATGGACCGTAGTTGTATACAGTTAGCTTCCATCTTGATTGTTTTGTTTTGTGGTTCATCCAATAAGTTTTTTCGTATTCAGAAATTTATGTCCCTTTTAAGACGAAGGAAATACATCTATATATGTCTGTTTAATTGGAGATACCTTCTTATGTATGTGTTCGTTTTTATTCCTAGGAGTTACCTTTTCATGTAGTAACCTTTCCATTCAAGTATAGTATAACCAAGTAATAGAACTATATAGTAGATCAGATTTCATGAGACATACCATACTTTTAAAATTGCTTCTGATATATCATTCTCTTATCTATTTATTCTGAGTTGAAAGATATCATATCAATGTGACACCACCAACCATTCTATAGATTCCTCGATTGCATGAGAAATTTTTTCCTCATAATGTTCTATAGTCATTAATCTATTGTGTAGTTTAGATCTCTGATCATCTATTCCTTTTGATTTCATCTTTTAGGTTATCTCTACAGGTTTGGTGCCTGCAGTTAGTAGATTATATTAATCGATTGTGTGCCTCATTCCTCACAGAAGTATCAAATACTTACAGAAATTCCAGTTAGTATGTGATTTTAAGCTTTGTTTCTTATTTAAATGATAGTGGTTTGTATAATTGAAACTGGTGAAGAGGTGAAAGAAGATTATTTCTACATTGACAATGCTTTTATCCTCCCACAATTTTTATAGGTAAGTGTAGATGCTCTACTATTTGTATAAAAAGCAACAAGGTATTTCTAGGGTGGTCGCCGGATTTTTTGGAGGTTGTGATGACTCCTCCATATGTGTTTATTTCCTCTGTATAAAGTTTGCATGTACCCGATTTTCATGTTGATGCACAAAACATATGGGTGAAGAAAGGAGGTGCTTTCACTGGTGAATTTGGTATGGATAAGCCTCTAATTTTATGACATCTTATAGTCCTTTGCATCATCTGCAACATTGATATTGTAATGAAATTGATAAGCTTCTAACATCAGCTTAACTTCTTAATTACCTACCAATCTATTGTTTCTCTTCATCTGTTATCATATTATTTTGCTTGCTCTGATTCACAGGTTTCTGCAAGACTGGTGAAGTACTTTAGAAAAAATTTCACAGATTCATGTAGTTTATTCTGGAACTTTGTGGGATGTCTGGTACTGCAACAAACAGAAAGTAACAACTGTTCCTACAAACAAGCCCACAATAAGGGAGGTTTCTTTTAGATTTTTTCCTTCCCTCCACTATCTGACTAGGAAATTTGTTAAGGATATTTACAACGTAAGTGGTCTTTTTTATTCAATACCCTGTGATATAACATATGCCATATTTTGTCTCCATTTTAGGATGAGTCAGACATAGTTTTAAGGGCAACTACTTATAAATGACAGACAATAGTGGTTGGGATTTGTAGGATGAATAAAACAGGTTGTCATGTTCTTCAAGGTACAGGGAGTGTCTAACACAGTAAATTGTTGTCGAAGTAATTGAAGGAAGTTGCAATTTTGCATGTGATCAGATTAGTTAATTGAAAATCCTTATAAAAAAATTCATTCTTGACGTACTTTATTTCGTATTCATAAGATTTTAATGGAAAAGCAAGACAATAAGTCTTTTATGTGTTAGGCAATTGAGATAATTGTATTTTCATCTCCAAGGCTGTAATTACGAAAACAGAAATTGTTACACAAAGTGGTTCTCTTAGGGCAGAAACAAGCTAACAAATGCCACAAACATCAGGTTGTGGAGTAGATATTGGAGGCAATGTACATGGTTATAGAAAGGTTAAAGTTATGGGAGATGCTCATGCCGAGGTATCATCTCATAGAGCCATTGTAGTTTTCCAGCTTCCTAAAAGAAGTGGTTGGAGATGTTATTAGTGAAAAATGTTAGCTAAGGGCGTGAAAGATAAATACATCTTCACTGGAGCCAATAGTGTAGCGGGGTAGTGGCAAACACGTGGGCCGCTTCATTGCATTCACGAGGGCAATATAGTAATTGAGCTTGGTAGGATTAGCATAGAACACGTAGAGCTTCAATTTCATCCGCAAGCCGCCACAGGGATTGTTGCTGATCCTTGGATATAATAGAAACTAGGGTTAAGGAATCACTCTAAAGTCTCAAACTATAAATCCTTCAATCCCAAAGGAGGCAACCAACTCAAACCCTAAGAGAAACCCTTGCAACTCACTGTGAAGGGCTAAAAGAGGTTGAGATTCTCTTGTAATAGTAGCAATGGAGAGACCATCTGAGTTCCTAGCTACTGCAGCAGCAACTCCTCTATTCAGAAAAAAGGATCCATCGATATTTATTTTAATCGTGGAAGGAGGAGGAGGGTTCCATTCTCTGTTCTGTAATTAGTACTTTGATCATGAGATCAGAAGTGTGAGAGTTATCCCTGATGTAGGGATGGGAATCGGGCGGGAATGGGGACCCACGGGTACTCTACCTCTGGGCTCGGTTAGGTAAGTATCTTTAGTGGCCAATCAGGTCGCCTGGTGAATCGGGCAGGCAAATTTAAAAATCTCCATGCTCAAAGCCCGCTCATGTCCATTTAGGATCTGGCAGGCAAATTTAGAAATCCCAATGCTCAAAGCTCGCCTATGTCCATTTAGGTTGCGGGACAATTTGGGTTTCGGATCGTCGGGGGTCGAGCTTCTCTATTTGGTTAAGTAGATGTAGCTTGAAAGTTTTTTAAAATTACATGTGCACATTGCACGCCATTAAATCCCGTCTACAAAGACTTTGAGTAGGGCTCCAAGCTACCTACAGTTATTTATAGCAGCTTCCTCCACACTTCTCAACTATGAGGGAACAATGTGGGACTGTACAATAGAGCATTTGTAAAATTTCACTCCAATTGATTAATCCCACATTGTTGAGTTCATTGTAAAAGCTAGGAGCTGAGTTTACATATATCAACCTATAATCTATTCATCGATCAGTAAAACCTTTAACTTTGGGCTTTCCAGTTTAAGCATTGATTGCTTCGCTATTGGGCTAACCAATTTAATTAAAGCAATGGGTTTCTTGGACTTGAGATCAACAATTGTTGGGCTCTAAAACCCTAACGTCTTCTAAATTTATCGAGCACCACCCGGGTATTGCTGGTGGGTGTGGGTGGGAGGTCAGCTAGAGCTTTGAACCCGATCCCACCCACTATAATTTGTCGTGTCGCGCATGGTGTGTTTCCGAGGCGGGCTTCAGGTGTCCATGGTCAGGGATGCCCGTGGACGGGTTCGGGTCCACTGGCAAAATTCCGACCCCCCCCCGTCCACGGGAAAAATTCCCACCCCTAATCTGATGTGTCGATTAGTCTAACGGTGTATCTGTTGTAGATTGATTGATGAGTTGCGAAAGTAAATTGGATAATCTAGGCCTAAATAAGGAAGTATAGCTTGGTATTCAAGTTATTATTCGGGATGTCGATGAGATCCGTGACCCAATATATATTGAATAATCTAGGTCTAAATAAGGAAGTATAGCTTGAAAAGGGATATTACATAAACACTTTTTACTTGACTTTGTCTGTCTAGTATTACTAAACGATATATACACATACCAACCGCCCTTCTTGGTTCTTATTCTCGGATTTCTACGGCGACTCCCCGACTACAAGCACCACCACTGATCAGACCGCCTTCTCTTTTTCTCGTGTTCACCATTTGTCTTACCCATTCTCATTCTCTTACCCTCGACGGATTTTAACCTAGTTAAAATTGAGAGAAAGATTAGGAGAACAATAAAAATATAGAAGGAGAAACGAAGAGGGTGACAGATAGAGAAGATCAAGATTACGGGGCAAATTTCAATCAAATAAATTTCTGAGCTAAAAAAATTATATTCCCTAAGTCAATGTTGATTAGTGGTGGGACAAAAATCCGGAAGACCGCTACCGACCCGTTCGTTTGAGAGAAAAAAAGGCTCGTGAGCACCTAACTGTCAAAACGGTCACTACCCGACCGACCCAAAAAAGTAGGCGGGCCCGTCTCGATCAAAATTCCATGTCGTGCCGCCCACTAACCGATCGTTTCAAATAGACCGACTGAATGACCGACCATACAACCGGTGGATTAGCCTGATAAGACCGACCGAATGAAATGCACACATTTTCATAAGATATGGACCTTTGGATTTCCTAAATATAGGATATCCATTGGATCTGAAACCTAACTGAACACCCCTAAGGCCATAAGACTATCCTTTCCATCTCCTTTCAATTTAGCTTAATTTCTTTTAAGCTCTAACCCTAACTCTTTTTCTCATCTCCACGAATGCACGACGTCACCTCCGAGTCGGCGATCTCCCTAACAGTTCTCTCTCTGAATATCTGAATCTCTTTAGTTCTCTATTTTCTCTCTGAATCTCTCTAGCATCTGTGAATCTCTCTAGTCCTCGAAGTTCGAAGGTTTATGTAACATTTTCTTTTATGGATTCATATTAATAAGTAATAACTGACTTGCTGGTTCCAGTAAAAATTTAATACTGACTTACTTTTTCGATTCATACCAACTTCTGCCTCATTTGTGTTTTTTGGTTAATCTTTTTCATTTGTAACCTGTAACTTGTAGTTTTGTTTGTCTAGTAATGAAAATGATTTATAAGTTTTTGCAAAATTTTAATTGGAATGGTTGGACCGAGACCGTTCGGTGTTTGACTATCCTGATTAAATAAACGGTCTCAGACGGTCAATAGACAAATAATTCTTGAAAGTGACTGCCTGAGTCGCCCGAATAAATAGGTGGTCACCAACAATTTACGTCCGAAACCGACTGATCTGATGAAGTTAAAGCCCGATACCGACCGACCTAAACCATTTTCCAACCCTAAAGTTGATCGACTATGTTTTTATATCCCGAAGGCTTTTCTTTTAAGCCCAAAAGCCTGGGCCTTTAGTTTTTGAAATACGTAACAACCGCTAAAAACCGCTGAAAAATGAGTAATCTTAATGTTAGTCATATAGTGTTCGGGTCGGAATCATGAACAATAAAATGGTAAAATGTAGAAAACTAGGTTCAGTTTATCATATGACCTAAAATACTTGAGCATAGACTAACAAAAATCGAACCCAAAATTTGAACCAGAGAACCAAAATCGAAGTAAAATTCTTGGACATAATAAGAAAATTAGATGGTTCAGTTTATTGCTTATAGCGAAAGACCCAAAGTACTTTAGCACAAGTTAGTCAAACTGATAACAAAAACTTGAAGTAATAACCTACTAAATACTATTGATTAAAATAAATAGTATTTTTATTATTGAAATAAATAATATTACCAAAAACTAACTTAAATAATTTATTTGATAAATTAATAATTATTTTGATACTTTCAATAAGATTTTATTTATTAATAAATTATTTTAATAAATAAAATATGAAAATATATGAATAATACAATATTTTAATCACATTTAGTTACAATTGTAGAATAAATAAAATGCTTGTACAAATAGTAAATAAAATAAAATCATTTGAAGTGATTATCTTAATATTATTTAATTTATTTATTTATATAACTTCATAATTTAATTTAATTATTTAATACTTTATATTAATGATATTATTAAATGTTGTGGCAAGTAACATTTAGTTTATACAACTGATAAAGAATATTCGGAGGTGTAGGTAGAATAATATCGTAAGGAATGTAGGGCACTGTAACCACCAGCCACAAGTTCCCCTTCTTAATCTTAAGGAAAGAATAGAAATCACACCTTCACACTCTACGATTTAAAATCAAGATTTGAGTTATTATTTTATTTTAATAACTTTTACTTAATTACAAAATTAATAATTTATTTGATAACAATTGTTTATTATTTTAAGTTGATAAGTTCCTAATCATTAATCATTTCTATCTTAATAGTTTTGTATAAAAACATTACCCTTCCCGTATATAAAAGATTAACAATAAATAATGAAATGAAAAAAATAGTATTTGAACATTAAAAGTAATAATTATTATAATTTATTAAAATAACAGTTTTAATCATTATTGTAAGAACTATCTGAATACATTATTTTAATTATTTTATTGCAAGCTTATTTGTCACATCGATTAAAATATTATTGAAACAAATCATATTAATAAAAAATAATTTAACTGATTAATTGAAAATTAAATACTTTCCAAGATTTTCGTTATCAAAAAATTATTTTAACAAATATAATATGAAAATAATACAATATTTTAATCATACTTAGTTACAAGTGTAGAATAATCAAAAGAGTTGTTAATAAAATGAGTAAATAAACTAAAATTATTTTAATTACTTATCTTAGTGTTATTTAATTAATTTATTTTAATAACTTAATAATTTAAATTAATTATTTATTAATTTTTGTTACTCATATTATTTACTAATTTTCGTTAATCATATTATTTAATAAGTTTCGTTAATAGTTTTCGTTAATTATATTATGAGTTATTTCCTTTTGGCCCCATACTTCGTGACCAGCTTCCTTTATAATCCCTTGTTTTTCGTAAATTCAAATTTCGCCCCCTTTTGTAAACACCTTCAGTTAACTATAATGGTTAAACTTTTTTCCATAATTGCCTTTGTTATAAAAGAGATTTTATAAATTCAAATTTGACCATCTTTTAAGCTCATTTAGAACAAACTAGGGGGCCAAAATGGAATTTGTTTTAAAAATATTAAAGACACTTCTCTCGCCTGCATCTCATCACCTCTCTGTCCCCCATCATCACTCTCTCCCCACCTTATCATCTTCTTCGGCGATGGTCGTCGGTCGGGCAAAATTTCAGCGACCTTCAAACTTATATTTTTTTTTCTCTAGTCTCTCTCTGTCCATCTCTCTCTATTATCTCCCTCTATAATCTCTCTCTCTAATCTCGCTTTCTCTCTATATATCCGGCGAAGGGGGGAGCCCCTTTGTCGGAGCAACTAGACCTTCAAGGTCTGGTTTGAAACCAGATTCGGTCTGGTTTTAACCAAACTGTCTGATTTTCCCGGTGAAGGGGAACCCCCTTCGCTGGAGCTATAGAGAGAGATATGGTAGAGAAAGAGAGAGATTAGAGAGCGACATGTTAGAGAGGGAGGGATTAGAGAGGGAACGATTAGAGAGGAAGAAAAAAAAATTGAAGGTCGCCGAAACTTTTAGCTGGCCGACGACCATCGCTGGAGAAAGATGACGTGGGACAGAGAGGTGATGAGATGGAGGTGAGAGAAGTGTTTTTGATGTTTTTAAACAAATTCCCGTTTGTTCTAAATAAGTATAAATTTTTTGGGAATCAACCCATATTCAAAAGGGGGTCAATTTGAATTTATAAAATCTCTTTTATAACAAGGGAAATTATGGAAACAAAAAAACTTCACCACTAAAGTTAGTTGACGGTGTCAACAAAAAAAAGACCAAATTTGAATTTACGAAAAAATAGGAAGTCATAAAAGGAAGCTGGTCACAAAGTAGGAGGCCAAAAAGCTCTTATATTATTGTATCTATGTTCCATATCTCTCTCACTCATTCTCTGTTGTCTCATATCTTCCTCTCCACTTATTATTCATTTTTGTTCTTTCCAAGTTTCCATGTATTCCTCAAATATATAAAGATATGAAGGCACAACTTTAATTGATGCAGGCGCATCCCAAACGGCCCCACAAGGTCACACGAACATGTCCTAGTCGGCCAAAGATTAGCAGTTTAATAAGAGTCCTAATTTAAGTATGATTCATAATGAATCTAGGTTTAGGAAGTTTCATTATTTTTAATGTTTCTATTATTTAGGAAAGTCTAGTTTGTGTCTATCTAGGAAAGTCTAGTAATCTATAAAAGGGAGTCCAGTCTTTGTTTATGACATATTGAAGAGAAAACCAAATCACAGTTTATAGTTTATTAAGTTTATTCAGTTATTTTACCGTTCTTCGTTTACTTTATTTATCGTTTTTATATTTCCGCTGCGTCTACATCATGTGGTATTCAGAGCCACCAAAGTTTTTGGATAATGATTCTGGAAATTTTTTTCCAGACCTGTTAAATCCGTATCAATCGTATTCTATTTGTCAAGATGATTATATTCAATCAGATTATACTCATCAAGGGATAACGAATCGATGTTCATGTGCATCATGTGTGTATGAGAATAAGAATTCGTACGATTATCATTGGAATCCGGGAGAAACCGTAAGAGAAAACTCATCGCAACCTCCATCCTCTTATTATCCGACAAACACCGAACCACCACCATCACCACCACCTCCGTACTCTTATACACCACCACCGTACTCTTATACTCCACCTCCGTACTCTAATCATTCACCACCACCGAATTCACCACCGTATTCATCATCACCGTCACCACCTCCACCATTGTCTTATACAACTTCACATCCATATTACTCTTATACACCACCTCCGTCCTCGTATACACCACTACCGTACTCACCACCCTATTCACCATCACCTCCATCTTCTTATACACCACCTCCGTACTCTTATTTACCATCACCTCCATCTTCTTATACACCACCACCGCCACCAGAAACGACGTCTTCCGAAACGGTTCAATCACTACTATCCGATTTAGCTAAGATTCAAGATATGTGTGACGACCTCAGAACATTAATACGTCAACCATATTCCTCGTCGATTTTATCTTTCAATCATGAAGAAGAAAAAGAAGAATACAAAGAAGTGGAAGAAGTTGATCATGAAGAAGTTGAAGAGGGAGATTGTGAAAAAGATGATTCCAACTACAAAGAAATAATAGAAGAAGATGATACCAATAAAGGCGTTCACTTTGAACATAACAAAATTCTTTCGAATTTGGTGGAAGAAAAAGTTATCAGTGGCTTAGTTACTTTTCAGGATTCAAGCGACAACGTAATCAAGTCCAAAATATTACCCTTAGTCAACGTTTCTTTGCCCTTAGGAAATTCTTATGCTAAGGCATACTTGGGTAAATCCCAGAAAGATGCTCCAAAGTATTGGCTTAATTTTTTTGCCAGTTCCACCATGTATACTTCCAATGGAAGTGAATATGACACCATAGAAGTTGGGCAAGGAAATTTGAGGCTAATTTATAACTACCATGAAGAAAAACGTACTCACTATATTCATAACAGAAGCTCGGTCACAACACCCTTGAATCAATCGTACAGTTTCTATTCTGGATCATCGTCTAAAGAAGGCATTCCTTTGCTCAGTGAAGACTATGATTTTTCTCTCGACGAAGAAATTCTTTACCTTGTTTGGGATCCAGGAGCCTTCACAGTTTCACAAACTCGAACTTCGGCTTCTTGCGTTTCTCCTTTTGGAAATATCTTTCAAGGATCAGATTTATGGGTTACGTTAATGGGTAATCCATCAAATAGAGGTTATCTTCAGGAACCATCTTTTGTTATGATACAAGATCCACAACCACATATTGTTCCTGGTGAGAAGATAAAAACTTTTGGGCTTAATTATGATGGGTTTAGTTTTTGTGTTGCTAGTATGTGTCAATTATATCTTATGGATACAAAAAGCCAATGACTCTGGTATTGGGGAGGATTCATGGTATTGATAAACCAAATTCTATTGAAGTGTTCAAATTGATGGGACTGATCATTCACGTCTCTAATGTGTTCGATAAGGAATTTCTTAGAAATATTCATGCGATAGGTAATTTTGCTACAATACCTTCTAGAAAAAGCAGAGCTTATGTCAAACATATAAATTTTGGAACTATGTGGGCTCGGAATGTAACTAAATTTCCACGTGATTATCGAGTTCGGGTTTATAAAATTCACGAAGATGAACGTGGGAAGGTAGTTTTTGAGTATCATATCAACGCTACATGTTTCCAGATCGATATCTTAATCGCACTTGGTTATGCTTCTACGAGTTTCTTCTAGGGGTTTGAAGATAGTCGACACCTTGTTCAGTTATTTCAGGTGGTTATGAAACGAAACAAGGTGGTTTTCATATTGGAATTGAAGACGACATTCATTGTTGTTTTCCCAATAAGGAAGGTCGTATTTGTGATTTCTTTCCTGAAACTCAAAGATGACGGTCGATGTCGCAATTTGTTGGATATTTCTTCACTATTGTTGAATTTGCGAATCTTAGCGCGTCAAAGGGTTCGGATTCCAGTGGGTTCACTAGTTCATCATTGTCTTCAACGTATTTCCAAGAAATTTCGTGAAAAATGGGCATTACGGATCGGTATGGCAAAACTCATCGTATGCGGGTGCATCAAATTGTTTTCTTCATCGAAAAAGTTCGGGACGAACCTTCTGGGGAAATGGGAGCTGATGCAGGCGCATCCCAAACGGCCCCACAAGGCCACACGAACATGTCCTAGTCGGCCAAAGATTAGCAGTTTAATAAGAGTCCTAATTTAAGTATGATTCATAATGAATCTAGGTTTAGGAAGTTTCATTATTTTTAGTGTTTCTATTATTTAGGAAAGTCCAGTTTGTGTCTATCTAGGAAAGTCTAGTAATCTATAAAAGGGAGTCCAGTCTTTGTTTATGACATATTGAAGAGAAAACCAAATCAAAGTTTATAGTTTATTAAGTTTATTCAGTTATTTTACCGTTCTTCGTTTACTTTATTTATCGTTTTTATATTTCCGCTGCGTCTACATCATTAATCTTCCTGTCTGTCATTTTATTTGATGGAGAACTATTATGCGAACGTCTTGTTGCTACATTTTCATCTGCACTCACATCTCTCAACTGCATCACATTTGTAGTGAAAAAAAATGTAGATGTCAAACATTAGTAATGAGCTTGTAGTATTATGTACTAAGAGGCCGAGAAAAATGGAGTATGAATCGACTTGTTATTACATTTTTATCACGTGGATACCACATCTTTATTGTGGTTGGGAATGAAAACATATATATACTAGGTATGACCCGTGCCCATAGGGCACGAATAATTTTGTTGAACACTACTAAAGATTATATATGAAATGACAACGGTACAAGATCTAAATGAAAAATTAATCAATAGCACACTATCTAAAAAGTAAATACAAACCAAATTGTAAAAATGATTTTGGGTATCTATTTGTAAAGGAACTATAAAAGTTATACTACATTCCATGCAAATTTCAACAAATAACATCAATGTGTGCAACTTCTGTTGTACCATGAAAACTGAACGTAAGACAGACCTTAGGTTGACTTCGCCCGAAGTTGCTCGCTATTCATAAACCTGCAAAAACACAAAAAAGAGATAAAAACGATAGGAGAAAAAGATACGATAGAAAAAGCGTATTGATACCCAATGAGAGTAAAAAAATGATAAAACACCGAAAAACCAATAAACCCATTTCTAAAGCGCACATCGGGTTTTGAGCTTAAAATGAAGCACGAACGAAAGATACCATAATTTATCTTACCCATAAGAGTTCATCGTTGCTAATAAAGCAATAAGCTCTAAGGACGCTATTGAAGCATGAAAGACCAAATGAGTTTCATCGAGCACCTAGTTTTGAAAAGGTGGAAATGTTAGTGGCATACAAAGACAAAATTCTTTGATTTTTTAAAAGTGAAAAATGCCTCTCGAACCCTAAGCAGCCTTACAAATATCATTACAACAAACCAAATGAAACCAGAGAATATTCATCTATAATGGAATACAGCAAAAGATATACATAAGAAAACGGGAGGGCCTTACGGGTTTTCTTACGACAATCTCTAAACTCGATTGAGAATTTACAAGTTCTCCAACAATAATATTTTTGGCTTTTCTTATTACACACCAATATTTGAACGCACAAACTCTCCAGAAATGAGCTTCAAAGTTAACGACAGCTAAATAAATAAGGTTGTAGAGATAATTACCAACCATTGAGAGTTGGTCCAACATGTTTTCTTGGTTAGAAATGTACATATTAAGTAACACTTTATTTTAGAATAAGTGACATAAGAAAGGAACATTAATACATTTAGGATCTTCGTGTTACCAATAAATATGTCAAAAAAATCATTTACAAAAATCAGAAGGAAATGAAGCTCACCCCAATAACTTTGAAGTTTACAGTAATAATTGTGTAAAAAAGGTCATATATCATTTATGTTGTTGTTTCTTTTTTCTCTCTTTTCCGACAATGATGTGTGGTGTTGTTTCTTCCACCTTTTCCTATTAACTAACAATCCCACTAAAAACGAACACATAATATTTCTTAATACTCAAAATATAGAATTTAAAGCAGGGAAGAAGAAGATAACCAAATCATAAATATCTAAAGAACTGTCTATTTCAAGAACATAAAAGAAATCTAAGAATCGAAATAAGGTAATCTTTCGATTGAAATCAATACTTCAAGAATTGGTATATTCAACAAAGAACCAGTTAATCGACTTAAGCATTTGGTAAACTAAAAGAACATTCAAGGAAGATGATACCAAGGTACCCACAGGTTGTAGGAAAGGTTGATTGTGGCCATTTGAGTAATCAGGCACCAGGTGCCTTCAGATACACGTCATTAATAACCTACACTAAAGAAAAATTCTAAAACTTAGTACAATATATGAAAACTCGAATTTCCCAAGAACCAAAAAGAGTTAACACTAATGTAACAACTTCAAAAATTGACATGTTAGCTAAGTATGTTAAGGCCAGGTTTCTCAATGTCAAGTAAGAGAAGATACAATGTTGAAGGAATATCAACATGCATTGCTACATTAACACCCATAGAAAGCCCAACCTTAAGAGTGAACTTATAACGCATGTCTAGCCTTTTGGATTCATGATGAACCATGAACTCACCCATAGAATGCCCAACCCTAAGAGTGAACTACACCCAGTTGTGTGAGTTCTTTATATCCTACAACTGGGTGTAGTTCTTTATATCCTACAACTGGTGTGAGTTCTTTATATCCTACAACTGGGTGTAGTTCACCTGAGATTTTCTCTACCATTTGTTTTCCAACCCTTGTAGTTCACATTGCATGACCAATGCCTTCGACATGTACAATTTCACTTATAAGTCAGAAAATCGTAAAGGAAGAGAATAACTTATGATTTGGTGATGTTAACTTTGGTAGTTATTGTTATTCAAAATAAGTTCCTCACTGTTACGAACTACTTGTCATGCCAAAACATAACTTCAACACTCAATACTGGACCATAACAACACATTCGCATGGTTAGATGTTGAACCGCTGATTTTTAAGATTTGAAATCTGTTAAAAATTTAGTGTGGTGTCTTTCATGAAATAGTGAAAAATTTTTGGGTTAAAATTTCGGATGTTGAACGACTTAGATTAAAATTTTGGGTGGTGTCTTTCATGAACTCTGTTAAAAGTTTGTTCAGAGACATACATTAATTCAATTTTGGATCTAACATAGGGACAAAATGAACATTATTTATGCAATATCTGTCAAGCACAATTTGGTATGAGGTACAAACAGAAAAATTTATAAATTGATCTTGAATCCTAATAGGAATGGATTGAAGTTCCTCCCCCACGACGACAGTAAAAACAAACTTCTTCGCAAAATCAGAATACATCATAAATGGTGACCAAATATAGAACAATAACATATTCTGAAATTTGAACAACCTAGCATCAGAAATTAGTAGAAGAAAGCAAAATTGAAATAGAAATTCCGAACTCACCGCTTCTTCTTACTATTTGGGGGAGATTATGTTGGGTTTTGTACGTATCTAATACACACTAATCATCTAACTAGTGTTGTAAGCGGAATCTCAAACATCATATGTTTAACACTAGTTAAGTAGGATCATATGCATGAACTAATAATAAACTAGAAACTGAAAGAAGAATACCTGGATTCGCTTTCCCACGAACTGGATTCCATTAACTTTATCCCGAAGAAGATGAGAGCTCCAATTGTCGCTCCTCCACTCGAGACACCCGAGTAAATAACTTGATCTCCCTTCTTTGTTGTCCGCTAGAACTCTATTGAAGGTCGAGAAGAAGAATTGTTTTTCTTTTGACTCCATAGTTAGATAGTGAGCTTTTTCTCTAAAATCCTCTCTCTCCATTAGTTGTATATTGTGAGAAAGATGAAGTTTTCTCCTGAGAAAAATCCACATTTTTTCTGAACTCATAACTGGTCCTTATATAGGCATTACCTTATTAGAGTCCTACTCAAATAAGGAATCCTAAAAAGTCCCTCAGAAAAGATAAGCACAAAAGGAGTTTAATTCCTCTAGGATTCCCTAATTAGGGAAAAACCCTAATTAGGGTTTCCCCTTAGTGTGGCCGGCCATAACAGCCCCTTATGGGCTTGTTTTGGCCGGCCCACTTATCTTATATGGCCGGCCAGGGAAATCCCTCTAAGGGATTCCCTTCCCGGGCCATAAAGTGTGCTTTTTTGCCTTTTGGGACTTTTCTTTCGAGCCCGATTCTTTTCTATCTTTTTGAGAACTATCAGACTGGATCATATCCATTTATCGGCAAGCTCCCACGAGTCAACTCTCTCCGATCAAGCTACCACTCTTTGGTGTAACCCATTGTAGAATCCAGTCTATGTTAGCTGCGGATTACCGAAGTGATCTAACGATCGTAAGCGGCTTCTAGCTAAACATTACGATCCCTAATTGGACCGGACTAGATGATCTTTCGGATAAAGTCATATTCACCCTAACTGACAAATTGTACGCATTGCCACCTTGGTCGAAGGACACTCCTTCGGGAGCACATCTCCTTCAGACCGAAGGACTATATCCTCTAGTCTCCCACTTGTACTTAGAACAACTGCAATGCTCGATTCCCATGTCACTTCGCATCTCATCTGATACGTCATATCTTTTCAGACTTTCTTGATCTGGAGAACAACTGCAAAGCTAATGATTAATTATTAATTGATGCATCCGAAAAGGTTGCAAACCCAAGCGGAGGTATCAAGTAGTAATCTGGCAAAACCGGGATCGATCCAAGGATGGGAAGGTAGTTTGGATATCGAAGGGTTTTATCTACCGGTTTAGATTTTAAATGTTAACTTAGACTAAAAAGTAAAGTAACAAAGATAAACGGGGGTTTTTGATCGAATAAGTAACAAAAGAAATAACTAAACTTAAACTATTAACTAAATCTTAGTGGGAGGCTAGGGTTTTATTCTAAATCTGAGAGGGGTCAAGGATTTGGGAATTCATCTTGAAATGATCATGTGTATGTTTATTTTGGTCCGAGTTCAAATTCGAGCTATTCTCGAGTCTAAGGTAGGCAACCTAAATATTAGTGTATATCTCGTGATGATACCTAGTTAGAGGATGACATGTTCAAGTAATATCGAGTCTTCATCGAGAATAATGCCTAACGAATAACTATGATGGATGCATGACATACAACATGAAATGGGTTTGGACATTTAATCGAAAATGAGATGTGCATCAAATTCAAGAATCATACCAAAATAGCATATCAAGACTTCATCACAAACCCCTAGACAAGAGACTTAGCTACTCATGGGTTCATTCTTACATAGGCATTCAATCGGAAGTGAGATCGAGTCTAAAATCATGGTCATGGCATAGTACTTGACTTAATTCACTTGTATCTACTAGTAAGAATAAGAAAACATGTAGTAATTAAGAACTAGACAGATTATTAGACAATATTCAATCACTTATAAGAGTATTCAACCATAGATATATCACAAATATGCATGAAAGCATGAATTCCTCTTAATTGGTACGTTATCTCCCTAGAAATTAACAACTATGGTAGCTAAGATGACCCTAGAATTAATCAAGATAACATTAAATAACCCTAGAATTCTCAAGGAAGGATGGAAAAGCAAGAAAAACACAAACGACCCGAGCAAAAGTAAGAAAAAAATCAATTTGGCCCGGCCAAAACACTTCTGGCACGGGCCAGCACGTTCTGTTCCGTGCTGAGCGTGCTCCTGGCTTGTGCTGAGCGTGCTCCTGGCTTGTGCTGAGCGTGCTCCTGGCAGCACTTCCCACGCACACAAGGTGTTTGACGAAATGCCCGACCGAATTTCGTGCTCTAGATGCGCTCCTTCCCAGCCTCAAGCGTGCTCCAGATACGCTCCGTAACGTGCTCCTGGCCCTTGCTTCCAATGCCCCCAAGTTATTCGACAAAATGTCCAAGCAAAGTCCGTGCTCAAGCGTGCTCCGTCCCATGCCTCATGCGTGCTCCGTTACGTGCCTCATGCGCTCTTCGTCCCGTGCTGAAGAAGCTTCTGGCCCGAGCTTCCAACGCCCACCAAGTGTTCGACGAAATGCCCGAGAGGCTCCAAGATGCTGTTCTTCACTTCCAGGCTTGTTTCTCCTTGTTTTTACTTACTTGGCCGGACCAATGGAGTTCTTGGTCGGGCTAAAGGCTCCTAGGTCCGGCCAAGTTCCTTCCTTCTCTCTCTCTTGTTATTTTTAAGCTCAAAACCCTAATTTCTCCTCTCTTTCCTCTTTCGCTCTCTTTGCCAAGGTAGAAGATGAAGTGTAGAGACCAAGTTAGGGTATTTTATTTCTATTCTTACCAAATGACCATTTTGCCCTTCCTTAGTAGTTAGCTACTCATTTTGATTTCTTCAAGCTATTTTGACTTCTTCTTTGACTCTAATTAGTTTTAGCTTTTGACCCATAGACTCTCTAACTTGACCCAAGGTTGTAAAATGACCACTTTGCCCTTTATCTCTTAACTTGCTCATTTTTTCTATTTTTCATCTCTAGTCTTCACCAAGGTGACCATCGTGTTCCTAGGACTCCATAGACCTTTTTAAACTCTCTTTTGACCCTCTTAGGTACAAAATAACCAAAATACCTTTCATGATCTTTTCTCTCCCTTTGCCTCATTTTTGATCCTTGGGCTTTAGGGACTTCTTCTTAGATTCTTTTAAGCGCTCTTGACTCTTCTAGTGGTCTTTTTAGCTCATTTCCTTGCATAGTTCTTTTATGGTACCTTGTAATGAATATAAACAAAATTTATTAGAATTGAAGCATAAAATTGACTAACTCATCTAAATTAAGTGACATAAATGTGGTGATTTCACACCACATCATTAATCCATTAGAGTACGGTCGTACATTTTTAAGTTGCTTCTCCTCAAGTGGCCCAGAGGTACTAATCCTAACCTTGTTAGGAGGACATAATCCAGTCTTGTACTCCCACTTAACTTCATGTCTATCGTGTCATTCCCGGTAATCCGCTTTTATAACCTTCTTTTACGGCGCGGCGTTTGGCGGTACCAAAGTTTGACACTCCTTACATAAGATGAGTGGGGCACTTATGTTTAAGGAATCTCTTTAATCTTGCCTATGAGAGTTCATGACGTATTTCAATACTCATTGAAGAACTCTCATGTTGGGTTATCCAGTGTATATTCCCAATCATATACCCATGTAATTGACTCGAATTACCAATTCGCATAGCCCATGAAACTGCGCTATCAGTCAATCTCACATGCTAGTCTTCGTAAGTCATTGTTGTCCATGCAATGACCTGGACTAGGGACTTAATAATGAATCCATTCCAAATTCATTTAGTAGGGTTTCATTTACCAGATCACGTATCTGATAATCCTACTTGGAATGCTTTACTATTTTTGGACTGTCGGTTAAATACTAAACCACGATTTAACGACGAAATAATTAAATTATTTCAGATAATAAGAGTTTGTAAATCTTGAGCCTTCCCGTGTAACTCCTTACACCCTTAAGTTTACCAGTCTAAGCTTTTCAGGAAAGCTTAATGCCTATGACCATGGAATCACTTTCATATTCAGTCTTAGGTGACAGTCTAGTTAGTAGATTTAATCTATGTGGATTTTGCTGGTTATCATCCCGATGATAATCTTAAGTATTCCAATACTAAATTAATGTTCCCCAAGCTTTGACTATTTTCTTTTATTTGTAAAGTTTGCAACAGTCTTTGCCTGGAACCCTTCCAGCTCACTGTTCTTCCAAGTCAAGATTGTCATCTTATTCTGGAGGTTTGCAACATATGACTTTTCAACCGTTTTTAATTTCCTACCGAGTAAAATTCTTCTCAAGAACTTTATGCGATTCAGATCATCTTATCTGAATTTCATTGGTGACGACCATAGATATTCCAAGTATTATGAGACATCAGGGTGAACGCTAATCATGTCTAACATGACCGGTCATATGCTTTCAGCATAACCATCTTTTCTCATGCATGCTTGCTCATTAGAATATCTCGAATTCTGAATCTTTCCAAGCTATGTTCCCTGAGACTTGGGTAGAATTACTCTTTTGAGTCTTTCACATTTGACTTTTCAAGACCTTTTCTTGAATAAGTCTTATCATCTTCTCGATCTATTCTTATAGATCTTTGATGCCCAAAAGCCTTTCAGCTTTGTGTGTGGTCCTTTTTATTGTGCCAGTTCTAAATTGTTTTCAACATCAGAATGTTGTTCTCAATCTCTAGTATGTTGTCTACATACCGGACCAAAGAAAACTGGGTCACTCCCACTAACCTTCTTGAACTTCCTGAATTCAAGATTTCTCTTCATTCTCAAAGAAATCAACTCTTGATTACTTTGCAGAATCGAAGATTCCTACTCCTACTTGTCCGCTTCAATCCACAGACGAATTTTTGAAGCTTGCAATTTTCACTAACTTTTAGAAGTGTTAACTTCCTCTAGGATGTGTTACGTATACATTCTTTTTGCTAGTGTGTGATCCTTATGGCCTTTAGGCATTGTGACTTGAGAGATGGTCTTTTTATGGTCTAAACAAAGAACTCTTTGACCTTCTTTTCTAGTCTAGCTCTGGGAAACACTAATGTTTCCATCATTGTCCGTTTTTCAAACTCTTTGAAAAACCTATTTGTACTTAACGGAATTTATTCCCTTAAGAAAATAGATCAAGTTCCAAACTTGACTTCAGACGTGGATTCCATAATGATCTTAAGGCTCCAAGCCATATTTCGGAGTGATTCCGTCATAGCTTTTGTGTAGGTAGCTCATCTATTCTTCAGTAGGATTTAGTCCTCTTAGACAGATTTATGAGCCTTCAAGGCCTACGAGGGGTTTGAACAAATTTGAGATGTTCTCAACTCTTTGAGGGCTCTCCTGCGAATCTAATTCGACTTATGCAGAAGGATCTCCGAGATCTACTATCTCTACATTTATTTCCATATCTATCGCCTAGATGATAGGAACTGCAATTTCTGACATTCGTATACCACCGTTGGTTTGTAATACCATTGTCAGTTTGTTGCTCTTATCGAATTTCTTCGATATCTTAAATTTCTCCCACTTGTCTTCTTGGAAATAACCATTATTTCAAGGAAGACACATCACGAGTAACAACGCTTTGTTCTCTGATGGGTTGTAGAAGAATCCCCTATATTTCTTTATTCATAAAGAAATACTTTGTCTTTCAGTTTTTAGACGGAATTTGGTTAGGTAGGAAGAACGACCTTGTTTGAGAATATATCCCATAAAGTGTTTGGAAGATTGACATACCCATCATTAATCGACTCAAGTATAACATGTTCGATTACTCCCACTGGATTCATCACCCATATGATGTGTTTGGAGCAAGATGAGAAACTATTTCTCAACCTCTTGATGGTCATCAAATTTCTGACTTAAATATTTATCATCTCGATCCAATCGAATGACTTATATTTTTGTCAAGTGGATTCTGGTTAACTCTAGTTAGTGTATTAATAGTATTACATACATCCGTATATATGAAGACTTATTAATTCACTAGTCATAGCTTCCTTTCGAAAAGGTGACTTTGTCAAATAGTCCTTTTGAACAAAATTCACATGTGTCGTATGATTTAAAATCATTAGACTTAGAAGTCCATACCATTGGATGTTCCTCATGTGTCTTATGTCAATTTGACGCAATGACAAAACCAGAGTTGACCGGTTTGAATCCTTTGATTATAGCCTATAGAATCATTGTTAACGTTTTTGTTCTCCTAGAACTGACTTTTGTTAATTTAGCACTGATTTAAAACATTAGATGTTTCTAGAAGAACATAATAACACTTATTAAGTTCTAAGCTAGAACAGTATCTAAAAGAAGACTTTGATCCAATTCAGCATCCTTAGCAATCACTAACTTAAGCTCCCTCTTGGACCTTTTTTTCCTTTTAGTCAAGTATGTAATTTCCATGAAGGAAATCTACTAAACTTGCTAGATTAATTTTGTTAACAAAGATGAAGAACTAGAATTCTCAATTCTGTTTCTTTGTCTTCCTGGTACTTAGGGTAGTTTCTTGTAATGGCATAGCCATTGCTTACAAAAGCTTTGACCCTTTGTCCCTTTGAATCATAAGAACTCTTCTTATATTTCTTTGGTTGCTGAATCTGAAGAACTTGTTTCTTAGATTCAAACCTTCCTCATAGTTCTTTTCAGTTTGTGTTCACAAGTTGAGGTAACATCGAACATTAGGAATGAGATATTCTCGGACGTTTTCTTTGTTTCGAATTCGAGAGCGTTTCTCGGATTCTAACCCAATCAAGGAAATAACTTTCATTTTATTCCTTCTCAAGGAATGAACGAAGGTTGGAAAAACAATTTTCTAATTGTCATATATACTCTACATTCAAAGAAAAAGCAAAATCCTAAAAATTATTATCATAGCAAAAAAACACAGTTTTTTTGCCACATTATTCAATGAACCATCCCCGGCTGAATAATGCGATTCCAAGATCCCATTTCTTTGAGGTTAAGCGTACTAGGGCACTGCCCTTAACCCCATCGTCCTGGGTGAGTAACTACTCTATACTGATCATTTTCCTATGACTCTTAGTTGATGAATAACACATTTATGTGTTCAATTTATCCTTTGTCTCGAAATCCAAAACCCTTTTGCTGACTCATTGAGAATAACCAGTTAGACATGCAGACCTCTTCATAGATCTACCCGTACAGTCTCGAAGTAAAAGATGGCACCTTGCGGAGGCAGACCCACCATCGATGAACAAGGGCTCAGTTGGTGTCTTATTCTTGGTAGACTTTTCTCAAAAAAAAAACTTGGGGACTTTTACGTAATTTATCAAGTTTGCGTTACTGTGAACTCTATCACAACCATTCATGACTTATTACGTAAAGTTTATGTGAGTTTGCATATGGAATTACTTAGTTCCTAGTATAGCCCCTAAAAGATCTAATTTTTTAGGTTACCTCGTGTTCGCCTATGGTTCGTTTTGATTTACGTCCTTGAACCTCCATTGATTACTCCCACTTGAACCATGATCTCATCGTTCGGTTCATCAATGGATTTTACGACCCTATACTCTAAGTATTATTCGGGCACATACTCACTTGTGCTTAGAAACAAGAGTCGTCAACTTAACTAAAGGCAATACTACACTACGCATTCACATATACATATAAAATATATGACAATCATAAATAAAGTATGTGACCTAGATTCGTTTCTAGGTTTTGCTATTTGTGGGAAATTGTGACATATCTATGTCTAACATGCTACTAAGTCAATCCTCGTAAAATATGATGACACGTTTATGCTTCTTCCTTAATGATTTCTAAAATCGTTTCAAGGAAAAACTCCCTTTGAGCCCTCAGATGCCCCGAGTCGATTTCGAAAAACTTTGGGTGAAATCGGAAGAAGAAAAGTCAAGACCTCCCATTCAGATTAAGGCCTGAGTCAAACTCGAAAGACCCAAGTCAAACTTGGTCAACATGTCCCTTGACTAGCCCGGGTTGCCCCGTGACAAGTCTAGGACTTAGCCCTAGCACCGGCCGGACCGGACCAGCACGTTTCAAAAGTGTCGGACCAATTGGTCCGGACGCGTCTTGGCCCTAGGCCAGACGTGTCCTTTGGCCTAGGACGCGTCCTGGACGCGTCTCAGTGCTCCAGACGAGTCTTGGACGCGTCTGACCGAGTTGTAACCTTCTCGGACAAGAAGTCCAAGAAGCTAGGACGCACCAGATGCGTTCTAGACGCGTCTGGGAGCATGGTCGAGGTCTCGGTCCTAGACCGAGACTTTCGTATCCTAGATCATCTCAAACTTCAAGCCCGAGATGACTTAGGTATGCCCAGACGCGTCCTAATTATTTATTTACAAAAATAACTATGCCACATAAGTAAATAAGATAAGTTTAGAGTTTTGCATTGGAGACAAAAAAAATTGAGGATCTCTATTAACGCCACGTAAGAATGAGAATCTCAATTGGAACTTGACACATATGATGAATAGAGATTTTTTTGAGTTTTGCATTGGAGATGCTCTAAAATGGTATCTTCACAAGAGAATAAATCTCCACGACTTCCCTCTCTCTCTCTCTAGAAATCTCTGTTCCAAATCTAAGAAGATCTCCATCTACTGTTTTTTTTTAAACTTTCCCTTTCTCTCTAAATAAAATCAAAGAAGAAACTAAGTAAACTTCCCAAAAATTATGGAAAGTACCCAATCCCGTGTTGCTAACTGGATCCTTGTGTTTGTTGTTTCCCAACGAGCAAAAGAGAAAAGAAAGGGAAGGAATCTGCCAATCGATTAGTTGGCATGAGGGGCGGCGTGGTGCAACAAGGACTATCGAGCAAAGTTGCAGCGACGTCTCAAGTTTAGATCACGTGCGTTGACAGGTTGTGGACGCTTCAGATCACGTAGGGAGTACCAACGTTTAGATCTTCGCGTTGTACTGGAACATGACCCTGGCCAAGATCCTACTCAGCCCCTCGGTGCCCAAACTTGTACCGAAAATGTATCATAACAGTCCATCTGCTGCTCTGTTATGCCGCCATGTGTCATGCCTCCATCCTGGTCAACCACCTTTGACTCTTTTCTTTAACTTAGACTAATTTTCTCAAACAAACTCCGATTTGACTTCCGCTTTCGCCATTGGATTCGTCCTTGACTCTACATTTCACCAGAGCGCTTAAATTTCTAGAATATCGTTATCACCAAATGACCAAAATTCCCCTAGAGTGTCTGTCTTCCGATTTTACCTGTTTTCCACGCTCAATTCCGTAACAGACACCTGGACAAGAGAAACAAGTAATTCATCAGAGTAACGGCTCGAATTGGACTAACTAGCCCAAGTTAAGAGATTCAGATGAGACATTTTCATGGCTCATCAAACATCCCCAAACTTGGATTTTGCTAATCCTCGAGCAAAAAACAAAATTAAACCTACTTCACCACTTTCGTAGGGAATCACGATTGCACTTAGCCCGTGCAACAAGCCGTTAAACCTCTAGGTTACCCTAGAGGACGAGTTTTGTCTCGTGAGGGTTTGCAGTGAATATACCCACAAAATTCAAAAATTTCAAAAACTAGAAGGGTCTAAATATGATATGGACTAAAACTGTTTATCCGGTAGATTTTCGAAAGTTAATAGAAATGAAATCCAAGTCGGCCAAACCATACAAACGCTAAAAATCCTTTCACTAGTAATCAAGACACGAAGTACACTTGACCAGCCAATATGAGTATCGTTTTGGTTCTGAAAAGACAAGACCTCGATTACCATCTCGATACATTTCGCCTCGACTACTGCCTCTCGGTCATACACTAAATATTAAAGTCACTCAGAAACGGTTCACTCAATGTGCGAGTATGAGTATTTAAGAAAACTCAACACATTACAAAAGACGGATTAAATTTTTCGTAAACGACTAATCTCATAGAAATGAAACAACCACTAATACCGAATTAGTAAGCTAACCAACTCTTCTCACCTGATCAACTATCGAACAATGCGTCCTAGAGGTCGATAGACACTAATGATGATGTGACTAGAACTCCTGAGAACTCGACGTCTTCAAATCTTCAAGAACTATTTCAAGGTATAAATACTTAAACAAAACTACGCAAACACGTTTTTTTTCTTTGATTTTTCTATTTCTTTTCTTTTTCTCTTTTTTTTTTCAATACATTTTTTTTTCTTCTCTTTTTTTTCTTCATAGGACTCATAATACAAAAACCACTTTCTTAGTACTACTCTTTCCTTAGGTAAAATTCTCTATACTTTGCTTCATGCCTTATTCTCAGGGTTCTAAATGATGGATGAGATTTCTATTTTCCTCTAGTTGACACTGCTTTCAAGTTTCTCAGACTACAAAAGTAACGTTTACATTCCTAAGGACATCCCTAGTGGTTGTAAAATATGAACTCAAGAGATCAAATGAGTTCTTCAATATTGCGAGGTTGAGTAGCTCTTCACTCTACTCAGAATAAACGCAGAAGAGGTCACTCAAAGGACAAAAATAAAGGATCAAAATCTCACATAGGTTAAGTCTCCACTAATGATCGATTAAGTTCTCTTAGAAAAGTCAACTCTATACCTATCTAACACTCACATGGCTAGTGCACATACAACTCCAAGACTCGAAATTCGTGGAAAAACCTTTAGCAAAAGCATAGTACAACCAACTAGACTCTATGACCATTAACAAAGAAAAAACAACTAGACTCACTTTTTCAGTCAAAAATTTGAAAATCTTGAAGAATTTTAAACCCTTTTGAATTTTTGAAATAAGGACTTAGCAAAAATTTCAATCCCCTATGCCCAAACTTAAACCGAACATTGTCCACAATGTTCTGAAGACTATGCAAAAAAATAACAGGGTGAAGGAAAAGATATTACCTGATTCCAACGTCCTAACCGTGGGTTGCCTCCCAGAAATCGCTAAGTTTAACGTCTTCAGCCAGACAAAACAGATTACTCGAAAAATGGAAAAAATTATACCTACTGGATTACAGAAGTGTAACTAACTGTAAACCAATAATCGATACATTTGTGGGTCCACCAAAAACACAAAGTTTTCAGTGAACGATAGTCTCACATTTAAGTAATTTGGTAATAGTGAGACTATCAAGAAAGAAGGGCAATCCCCAAACTTAGACGACAATAAGGTCGTTAAGTTTGGTACTGCACCAGAGAGAGTACAGACCTGATAGAAGGGGTCTTCATATGGATGGTAGACAGAGGGAACGAGCGTTCCAAAATCTACACATAGTTTCGAGGGAAAAAATGCAAAGCAATCTAGAGGACTATCAAGGACACCCAGACTTAAACTAGGGTTCTCTAAAACAGGTACTTCGGGTTCCTTCCATGGAGAAACCCTGCTATCAGACTCACAGTCCCTAGAAGTCGAGTTAGATAGTCCTTCGATAACTTCTTTTATCATGTTATCATCGGTGTCCCTAAAGAATTCTAAATCTTCGCCTAAGTTAGGCGAGTCAAAGCTCTCATTTAGCAAATCATCCTCAACTCTAGTGAACTCTTTGATGGGCCTAAAAAGTTTCCTAAATAGGTCTACACCCGCAAGTGCACGGGTGTCAAGTTGTAATAAATTCAGGTAAGACCGGTTCGTTCCTCAGAGACTAAGTGAAACCTATTCTAAGACTCGGAAGTAACTTGGTTTTTGGTTTTGATGAGGTTTTGGTAATAAAATATAAAATATTAAAGTAAAATTACGGAAAGAAAA
>BEHA01050436.1:61763-103119 GCA_002897215.1 Eschscholzia californica subsp. californica
GACTCATAATACAAATACTACTTTCTTCACATTATTCTTTCCTTGGTAATATTCTCTTCATTTTGCTTCATGCCTTATTCTCAGGGTTCTAAATGATGGGTGAGGTTCCTATCTTCCTCTAGTTAACACTATTTTCAAGTTTCTCAGACTACAAGAGAAAGGTTTGCTTCCTGATGACATCCCTAGTGGTTGTAAAATTTGAACTCAAGAGATCAAATGAGTTCTTCTTTCAATATTGCGAGGTTGAGTAGCTCTTCACTCTACTCGGAATTAGCTCAGAAGAGATCACTCAAAACAACAAGAAAGGCTCAGAATCTCACATAGGTTAAGTCTCCACTAATGATCGATTAAGTTCTCTCAGAAAAGTCTACTCTTCACCTATCTAACACTCACATGGCTAGTGCACAAACAACCTCAAGACTCGATATTCGTGGAAAAACCTTTAGCAAAAGTGTAGTACAACCAACTAGACTCTATCACCATTAACAAGCAAAAACAACTAGACTCACATTTTTAATCCAAAAATTTAAAATTTTGAAAAATTTTGAACCCTTTTGAATTTTTGAAATAAGGACTTAGCAAAAAATTCATTCCCCTATCCCCAAACTTAAACCGAACATTGTCCTCAATGTTCTGAAGACTATGCAAAAAAAATAACAGGATGAGGGAAAGATATTACCTGATTCCAAGGTCCTATGCGTGGGTTGCCTCCCAGAAAGCGCTAAGTTTAACGTCTTCAGCCAGACGAAACAGATGATTCGACAAAATAAAAAGGATTAACCTACTGGATTACAGATATGTGATTAACTGTAAACCAATATTCGATACATCTGTGGGTCCACCCAAAACACAAATTTTTCAGTAAACGATAGTCTTACATTTTTGTGAATTGCAGAGAGTGCATGTGAGACTATCAAAGAAGAGGGGCAATCCCCAAACTTAGTGGATGCACAGTCCACTAAGTAACTATAAATACTCGGACCAGTGACTAGAAAGTCATCAAAAGGATCGACATAACAATGAAGGGCCAATATATCCGTCGAAGGCAGAAAGTCATCTGCAAGTTTAGTGGATAAAATATCCACTATTTCCATAGACGTTCTCGAGGAGACATCTGAAGTGTCCCAAAAGGGATCAACAACCGAGTCTGAGACCATGTGAAAGGTCAAACTAGACTCTAAGGGTAATGCAATATGCTCGGGGACCACGTCAAGGTCCATGGTTTCCTTAGGTAAACAGTCTGACAAACTATCTAACATGTCTCTACTGTCATCAATGTCCTCAAATACATCTGGAGTCTCGCAGTCATTCATAATATCATGCCTTCCTAGAATTTCATCTAAGGCTGACTCCTTACAAATCTCAAATGTCGGAAAGTTCAGAATAGTGTCATTCCCAAACTTGCTCATAGCGCCGTCATTCTGGATATCAACGTCTAATACAGTCCTATCATGGTGAGATGACATAGGTGGAGGAAGCAAGACAACAAGGTCATCAGACCTTTCAGGCTCTAGGGTATTATCAGTAAATTCATCGACATTTAACTTAGTACTAGGGTTAGACGTATTAACCTCGTCATCATGCCTAGTACCTTCCTGAGTTTGGGGTGGTGAACCCCCTTCCTCGTCGGCGAATAACTGTGACTTAAACATTTTCATCTGTTGAGCCAAGGACTCAGTATCCTGCTGCATTTGAGTCGTAAATTGTGACATAATCTCAATAAGACGACTCTCGGACTCTGATCGAGATCTATCTTCAAGAGTCTCCTCGTAATAAGGTTCGCTAGTGTAATTAAACGTAGACTCTTGATAATAACTTCCTCCGTACATATTAGGATCATACCTATCTCTAAAGTCATTGGTCTCAGAATAGTGTGGACAATAAGGTCTCTCATATATATTTGGCGTCGGACCATATCCATCGCTAATCGGACCATCTCTACACATTTGTTGATAATCTCCTAATGTCATATGAGATTGATCAGGCTCATATGGTCTACTCCACTCACTAATCGGACTGTTTCTAGACATTCGTTTATAATCCTGAAATGTCATACCCGGTCGGTTAGGCTCGTCTCTACACATCTGTTGGTACTCTCCTAGGGTCATACCAGTTCGGTTAGGCTCAACTAGCCTATTCCCCTCGTTAAGTCGTTGACAATCTCTTAGAGTCGTACCACGTTGGTTAAGCCAGTCTTTACGCAACTGTTGGTATTCTCTTAAGGTTATATCAGTTCGGTTGATGACGGGTCCCTATAGATCAAGGTCATCATCATCAACAGGGTACGTCCAACCATTAGAAAAATGCGCCATGATGGTCAAGCACGATCACAAGATGAGAATTGACACTTATGTAACTAAACTTGACTCCTTTCTTTTGGTCCAAATTTTTTTTTTTTTAACACGAAAACCGAGGAAGCACTACTAAGATCTTATAAAAAGTACCCACTAACAGGGGATTCGTGGGTGATTAGAGAAAGTTACCTCCCGTTCGAGACGGGCGACGACCTTTGCAGATGACTCGGGCCACTCTCCCCGCGAGTGTTCGAACCCGAGGCTTCGTTTTGGTTTTTCGGTTACAATTTATGCCCTTTAAATTAGGGTCAAAACTTAAATCCAAAAATAAAGTCTAGAAAGTCTAAAGTCTCTCTCTCACCAGAAATAAAATAAAATAAAACTGTAAATTTCTTCTTTTAGACTCCTCCTCCTTGTTTGCGCCTTCTCTTTCGCTCCTTAATGCCCTGCACACCAAAAATAGAGAAGCAAGTCAAAGTGGCCAAAAATAAAAACTTACCAAAAATAAAAACTTTCCAAGTTTAGAAAAAATTTTGAACTTAGTCCCCGGCAGCGGCGCCAAAAACTTGATGGGCCTAAAAAGTTTCCTAAATAGGTCTACACCCGCAAGTGCACGGGTGTCAAGTTGTAATAAATTCCGGTAAGACCGGTTCGTTCCTCAGAGACTAAGTGAAACCTATTCTAAGACTCGGAAGTAACTTGGTTTTTGGTTTTGATGAGGTTTTGGTAATAAAATATAAAATATTAAAGTAAAATTACGGAAAGAAAATAATTACAAATGATACAAGGAACTCAAATGGGGAGAGGATCTAGGGTTTAGGAATTCACCACATAAAATTACCTTTAGAGCAAATAATTATCTAATTAATTCTCTTTTTTTTTTATAACTCAGAATTTCGGATAATGAACTATCCTAATTCCGGGAGATGTTTTCGTTAAAACCGAATAAAACATAACAATGTAATCATTTTATTTTAAATAAATAAATTTCTAAACTACTATTTATCAATTAATAAGTATGAATCGTCAAATGATTTAACATAAGCACGATGCATCAAATCGAAAAGTATAAATAGTGAAAAGAAAATCTATTTATCAAACTAAAACGAATTAAACTATGAAGCATTAATCAAGAGTTAATCAATAAAAATTATATCTCTAAAAGGTCAAAAATGGGTTTCATCGTAAAACCCTAGATGGAGAGTCTTAGCTAATCATGATCGAGATTTAAATAAATATGAATAATAAAAGAGAATGGAAGAAAACTTATCTTTTTCGCTATTTCCAAACCAAACAGGGCCTTAGGGAAATAATTTCCTTCTGTTTTTCCCAAAATTCCGCCAAACAGACCCTTAGGGAAAACTATTTTCTCGTCTTCCCGGAAACGATTTCCAGGTGAGAAAATAATTTTCCTTCCCTGGTTTTTCTTCTCCTTCTCTGTTTTCTCTTTCTTTCTCTTTCAATCTTCTCTCTTTATCTCTCTAATGAACACAGAAACTCTCTCTTAATCTTTACAACCGAATATGATGAAGAAAGAAGAAAAAAATAATAATGGAGTTTTATAACTTAAATTAAATCTCTTTCTCTCTCTACAATTCAAGAGCTTCTCTCTTACTAACTCTTTCAATCTCTCCTTCTCTCTCTCACAAAGAGAAGAATCAAAAGAAAAAGAAACCTAACAGTAAACTCTCAAAAACTGTTTCTCACTCTAGCTCTCGGTTCCATTAATGGCCGAATGGAGAGATGATCTCGGTTTTCCTCTGTCTCTCTGTCTTTCTCTGGTTCTAGCTTCTCTCTCTCCCTCTAGTCTTTCTGTTGGTTGAGCTTAAAGAGAGGGCTCCCAATCCCAGTTCCCCCCTTCCTCTGTCTCTGTTTTCCTTTATCATTTCATGGCCGAATCGAATCTCTCTCTCTTCTTTCCTTTCTCTTCTTTTCTTTCCTTTCTTCTCTCTTCTTTCCTTTCTTCTCTCTTCTTTCCTTTTCTCTCTCGGTTATAAGAGAAACTTTCTCTGTTTTGAAAAATCTCGATTTGAAGAAGAACAACTCTCGGTTCTAATAAAAGGAAGAAGATGACGATGACGTCAGCTGACGTCATCGAGTCGGGTTGGGCTGTCCGGGTCACGAGTATAGCTTGGTGTACCTCTGGACGTGACAGAAAGTAGCCCACTTTGTTTCTTGTCCCTCTGATTACTTTGCTCGATGCGCACCACGTGTCCTTCTTGACTCTTGGTCCACCAAATTTGACCCGAACTTTGACTAGCTCTATCTTACTCATCCGGACTCCGATTTGACTTCCGTTTTCGCCTACGGGTTCGTCTTGGACTCTACTTTCCATCCGAGCACTAATACTGATCATGAAATCAGAATCACAAAATGACCAAAATACCCCTAATCTGCATTTCTCCGACTTTTATCCGTTTTGCACACATAACTCTGAAAAAGGTACCTGAGTAAGGAAACACAAGCAAAACATCAGAGTAACAGCTCGAATTAGACTAACTAGTCTAAATTAAGATATTCAGATGAGGCATTTTCATGACTCATCACTCTTCATTATGGTCTGAATGGATTTCAAGTTCGGTTCGATGAGAGGATATCTCAATATCGGGTTCCATCGTTTCTGAGATTTTAGTCTCAATAACGATGTTGTCGGGAGAACTATACTCCTCTAAAATCGTATCCTCGTCATCATCATACACATGGTACTGTGAACCGTACTCTACATTCTCATGGTGATCTTCTTTTATAATACTAGTTGTTATTTCTTGTAGAGTTCTACAGGTATTGTCAGTCTTTTCTTCTAAAGTCTGAAAAAACTCGAAAGTACTCTTTTGAAGATCACTAACAGTTTGGGTCAATGAAGATGATGATAAAGATGGAGAGTCAATAGTTTCAACGTTATTCAATTGATGTTGAGACACATTTACAGCGTAAGACGCTTCATTAATCTTCCTTAACATACTCATAGTTTCGGCCAACGAAGATGATCCTAAAGATGGAGAGTCAACCTTTTCACCGTTATCCCATTGAGGTTGAGCCACGTGTGGAGCATAAGACTCTCCTTTACTCCTCTGATGAGACATGAAAATGTCCCATTTGAGTCTCTTAATTTGGACAAGTTAGTCTATCTAGGGCAGTTACTCTCATGAAATTACTCCTTTTTCTACTCAGGTACCTTTTTCAGAGTTATGTGTGCAAAGCGGATAAAAGTCGGAGAAAACGCAGACTAGGGGTATTTTGGTCATTTGCTGATTCTGATTTCATGATCAGTATTAGTGCTCGGATGGAAAGTAGAGTCCAAGACGAACCCGTAGGCGAAAACGGAAGTCAAATCGGAGTTCGGATGAGTAAAATAGAGCGAGTCAAAGTTTGGGTCAAATTCAGTTGACCAAAGGTCAAGAGGGACACGTGGCGCGCATCCAGGAAGTCATCGGAGGGACCAGAGAAGTCGCGGGACACCTTCTGTCACGGTCAGGAGTACACCAAGCTGTTATCAAAACACGGGATTATTTAACGGTCCCGATTTAGCCGAGACACGTGGCGACATCCAAGAGCAGGAGCCGTACCATTTTTCGTCCGGCCGCGACGCACTGGATTAGGAGCATATAACCTCCTCAACGGCCGGCGTCTTCTCATCGGGCTTTTCTCTCTCTTTCTAAGAAACCGAGAGAGAGAGAGAAGGAGATATTCTCGGCAAGAATCAAAACAGGAGAGAGAGAAGGAGTGAAGAAGATAGAAGAGAAATCAAAACCGAGAGTTCAATCACGGTTGTTAGAGAACAGTCACGGTTTTAGAGAGAGAGAGAACCGAGAGATTCGATTCAATTCGAATCAAAACAGAAACAAAGGATTTTTCAGTTGGTTTTTCTATAAGAACAGAAGAGTTCGGCTGATTAAGGGGGCTCCTCTCGAAGCTCAACTACAAACAGTAAATTAGAGAGAGAGAGAGAGAGAGATCATCAGCTCGGTTTTAAAAGAAGAAAGTTAGAGAGAGAGAGAGTTGATAGAAGAGAACAGTAGAGAGAAGTTTTTGATGTTTTTGATTTGTCCTTTCTTATTGTATTCTATTTATTTGTGAGAGATAGATAGATTACAGAGAGAGGAGAGATTGTAGACAGAGAATCGAGTTTGAAAATTGGTTAATCTCTTCATCATTTGTTTTTGATTCTTTTTGTTCTGTTTTCTTGGTGAGAGAGAGATAGAATAGATAAAAATAAAGAGAGACAGAGAGTTATAAGTAGAGATAAAGAGAGAAACAGAAAGTTTAGAGAGAGAAAGAAGGTTGAAGAAGATGAGAAAATAAATTTCTCAGAGAGGAAAATATTTCCGGGAAGACGAGAAAATCGTTTTCCCAGAGGGTGCGTTTGGCAGAATCTCGGAAAATCAGAAGGAAATCACTTCCTTAGGCTCTGTTTGGTGGGAAAATCACAGAAAAGTAAGTTTCTTTCTTCTTTTTCTTATATTACTTCAAATTTTTATCGTTTCTAGCATGAGTAGCTAAGTCTCTTATATCTAGGGTTTTAGATGAAGTCATAATAATTGTTTTTTCGATAATTTATTAAAGTTTTTACCATTTTAACGATAATATCTTCCGGGTTTTTAGACCGTTCATGGAATAAAACCTGAGTTATATAAAGAATTCTCTAATTAGATCAAAATTAAATTGTCGTTAGAATTATTAGGAAGACGGATTCGAAAACCCTAGGTCCCCTTTTTCTGAATACCGACTTATTTCTTTATTTATTTTTGAGTTTTATATTTTACCACCATCAAACCACTTTTAAATCTCAATAGTTTTAAGGTTAGAATTTAGTTTAACTTAGTCTCTGAGGAACGAACCGGTCTTACCGGAACTATTACTTGACGCCCGTATAGCTTCGAAAGTAATCTTTTGAAGATCACTGACAGCTTGGACTAATGAAGGTGATGCTAAAGATGAAGGATCAACAGTTTCACCGTTATCCCATTGAGGTTGAGACACGTGTGAGGCGTAAAACTCTTCATTATAATGCATGTAAGAGTCATTAGTTTCAATATTATCCCATTGAGGTTGGGACACATTTGGAGCATAAGACTCCCTACTATAATGCATGTAAGATGATCTATCAGGATATCTATAATATGTTTCATAACCTTCTTGAGGTTGGTAATAATCCCTATGACCATCATTATGCACATTGTACCTAGGATGACTAACACTATTCTGACCATTTGCTAAATACCACCATGGTAGATTTGAATAACTCTCGTCTCTTCTGCCATTATGTTGGGACCACGATCTATCCATCTCTCATTCAATTTTTTTTTAACACGAAAATCGAGGAAGCACTACGAAGATCCTAGAAGGAAAACAACCACAATCAAGCTGATCCAACCAAGCAACCTAAACAAAACCTAGACGACTGACAGGTTGGTCATTTTCACTTAAAAGTCATGACAGCTCCTATATTGTAACAAAGCCTGAACTATAATTGTTATGAGGGTTACTCCGTCAAAGTAATACGGTCAAACAATTCTTCGAGACGACCAACGATGAACGTTGTGATAGCCGTCCAACCTTCGGTAACTTTTCCTCTTCTCGAGGTTACCTTTTAAAGAATTGACTGACTTTTTCCTTTGAGGAATGCCCAAATAAAAATTAAGTCCTTGAATTGTTTCAAAGATCCTATGAGCTCGATACCGTAAGGCCAATTTCTAAACCAGATTTTAATTTAAGTGAGGTTTGGGATTCGCAATGTTGTTTCCTAAATGGGCAAGAGATCGGTGATGAAATCCGACTCCTATCTTGTAATGGGGTTTGTGCCCTTGCTAAAGACGATTAAACTAAGCAGTTCGTCAAATCAATTAGGCACACAAAACACATACAAGGACCCACTTACAGGGGATTCGTGGGAGATCAGAAAAGTAACCTCCCGTTCAAGACGGGCGACGACCTTTGTAGACGACCTGGGCCACTCTTCCCTTAAGTGTCTGAACCCGAGGCTTCGTTTGATTTTCAGTTACAATTTAAAAGCCCTCTAATTTTGGGTCAAAACTTTAATCCAAAAAAATAAAATTAAGAAAGTCTAAAGTCTCTCTTTCTCACCAAAATAAATACAAAAAATTAAAAAAATGTAAATTTCTTCTTTTGAGGTCCTTCTCCTTGTTGCGCCTCCTCTTCAGCTCCTTAGTGTTCTGCACACCAAAAACAGAGAAGCAAGTCAAAGTATTCAAAAATTCAAAACTTACCAAAAATAAAAACTTTTCCAAGATTAGAACAAATTTAAAACATAGTCCCCGGCAGCGGCGCCAAAAACTTGATGGGCCTAGAAAGTTTCCTTAAATAGGTATATACCCGCAAGTGCACGGGTGTCAAGTTGTAATATTTCCGGAAAGACCGGTTCGTTCCTCAGAGACTAGTTAAACTTATTCTAAAACTAGGAAGTAATAAGATTTTTCAAATGTTTTGATTTTGGTTTTAAAATGAATAAAGTATTAAAATAAAATAACGGAAATGAAAATAAATACAAATGATACAAGGAAATCAAATAGGGGGAGAGTCTGGGTTTTCTGAATTCACCACATAAAATCATTTTTAAGAACAAATATTTAGACAAATTAAATCACTTTTTTTTATAACTCAGAATTTCGGATAATGAACTATCCGAATTCCGGGAGATGTTTTCGTTAAAATCCCGATTAACAGATTGAACATGGTTTCAACATCAACCCTAGATAAAATGGTTAGCTAATCATAATACGAGATTAAATTATAAAGAATAAAAGAGAATAGGGAGAAAAACTAAACTTTTTCTCGCTGGAAATTGTTTTTCCTGCTGATTTTCCCGTCTGCAACCAAGCGCGCCTTAAGGGGAAACGATTTTCTCGTCTTCTCGGAAACAATTTCTCTGTGGGAAATTGATTTTCCCACGGATTTTCTCATCTTCTCTACTATTTTCTCTCTCTTCTCTACTGTATTTCAAACTTCTTCTAATCTTTCTCTCACAAAAATAATTAGACAAAGAAGAAAATACACGAATAGTATGAATGATTAATGAAATGATCTTCTGATTTCTCCCTCTCCCTCTCTCTACAATAAAAGATAACAAAGTAATAAAACTCTCTTCTCACTCTCTCTGTTTCTCTCTTTTTCTCACTAAAAGGTAAACAACAGAAAAGAGGAGAAGTAAGGATATACCATGAAACCACTCGAGATGATCAATCCTCCTTGTTTCTGTTTTAGTTCCAAAGAGATATAGTAATGGTATACTCTGTTCTTGGTTGTTGGGAGATGATTGACAACTCTACTTTTGTGTTCTTAAAACCGAGAGATGCTATCTCTCTCTCACTCTGTAATATTTCTGTTTTTGTGAGCTCGAGAGGATCAACCCCCAAAGATATGAGATGCCCTTCCTTCTCTCTGTTCTTCAATATATATAAGAGAATAAAATAACCCCCCAACTCCATTCTCTAGTTCCAACTATATCTCCTCTGTCCGACTCTTCTTCTTTCCTTTAATCTCGATATTCATTCTCTTTTCTATTGATTTAGAATCTTTCCTTCATTTCTCTCTAGATGGTAATCAAATCCCCTGTTCTAAATAAAATCTGATTCTTCTTTCTCTCTCTACTGTCTTCTCTCTCAAAATATTAAAAGAAGCCGAGAGCTTTCTCTCTCTAGATTTCTTTCTTAAACTTTCTCATTCTCTCTTGATTCTATAGTATGTCAGTCTTCACTGTTAACAGAAAGAAATTTCCCACTCAATCTCCTCTCTTTCCTTCTCGGTTTATAATTAAAAAGATGCTTTAATAATAGAAAGAGATGAGAGAACGAGAAAGAGAGAATCTGGGCGCTCTGGATGGTAGTTGTTTAAGCGAGATGATTCAGTGCAGCGCGGGTAGCTGGAAAGGGATGCAGCGCGCGCTCAGATTGATCCACGTGTCTTTGGGACAGATTTGTCGCTGGATGGTAGCGGACTATTAGTTTAGCTTGCGCCGCGTCATATGGAATCTGGTTCCAGGGTAAATCCCGAATAACACCCACGTAAAACCGAAATGAACCCACCTTTCCTTGCAACCGTCAATCTGTTTCCTCTTGTGCGCCACGTGTTACAGACAGATCAATGTTGACCTTTGGTCAACTGATTTTTACCCACATTTTGACTTGGACCAATTTTTTCCAGCGGACTCCGATTTGACTTCTGTTTTCGCCGTTGGGTTCGTCTTGGACTCTACTTTTTAACCGAGTACTAAAATTTCCATAACACCATCATCTCTAAATGACCGAAACACCCTCAAGTGTGTCTTCCTCCCGATTTTAGCAATTTTTCGCATCGAACTCCATAAAAGACACCTGGGAAAGAGAAATACATAATTCATTAGAGTATCTGCCCGAAATGGACTAACTAACCCGAGTTAAGAGATTCAGATTGGACAGTTTCATGTCTCATCACACATCTATTTTATAGTTCAGGCTTCAATGAAATATTATTTTTCTTTCTTAAATGTAATTCTTTTTTTTAAATGTAAATAGCTTAGTATTTAATTGCTCCTCTTGGTTGTTTAATGTATAATTATTGTTTTCTCTACATGTAAAAGGCTATTCAACTGTTACAATATTCTTGACACGACGGCGCAGCCAAAAGGGTGAAGGAGTTGAAGGAGATGTCCTTCGACCAAGGTGATTATGCAAACAATTTGTCGGATAGGACAATTGATGTGGAAGATCATCAAGTCCGATTGATTTAGGGATCGTAGAGTTGTAGCTAGAGACCAACTACGATCGTCGAATTACGAAGTAATTCGCGGCTAACTTCGATCGGATCCTACAACGGGTTACACATAAGAGTGTCAAATTGATCTAGGATATGACTAGTGGGAGTGAGATATAACAATGGGAATGTCCCATAAACATATCTCATAGGCCGAAAAAGGAATTAGGCAAAGATAGTACAAAAAGGCGAAAAACAGGGTTTTTGGGCCTTAGCCGATTCAGGCACTTCTAGGACTCGGATTGGGCTGAAATTTTGAGGGGAGATTTCTGACATATCCAGTAGTATGAATGAAAAATTTCGTGGTGTTTGGACATCTCCTCATTAGGGAATTGAGAAAATATCAACAGTTGCTATTTTCGACCATTTCCCTAAATCTTATTCTAAAGGTTGTTTTAGGAAACCTTTGAGGAGGTGTATTCTCATTAGGTTTCTATATAAATACTTTTAGGGCAGAGAATGAGATGTGGAATTTCTCTCTAAGCTTTCTTACTCTACCATATCAAGTAGAGAGGAGAAAGTGAGCTAATTCCCATTTAACTATCTATCTAGTCAAGAAGAAAGGAGTTCTTCTTTCAACCACCATTGGTGTGCTAGCTAAACAACAAGGTGGGAGATCAAGTTGATTGCTCGTGTCCCAAGTAGAGGAGCTACGCTTGAAGCTCTTGGTCTTCTCATAAGCAATTGGAAAGGTTCGAGGGAAAACTAGCGAATAAGGTATTTATCTTTCTAGTTTTACTTAGTATTATTATGGGCTTATGCATGTGATCCTGGGAATACTAGTGTGGACATTAGATGTCTTATTTCCGCTATAAACACTAGTAGAAGGGTGTACAACCCAACAAAAGGATCTACCGCGCCCTACGGGCGCGGTGGGAACCTAGTTCCTTACATAAGATGAGAGAAGCACTCATGTTTTGAGGAATCTCTCTAATCTTGTCAATGAGAAGCGTTGTGATGTTTATCATGTACTTCTCATTTGAGGATTATCCAGTGTATATTCTTAATAGTACACCCACGTAGTCAATTCGAATACACTTATTCCTATAGCCTATGAAACAACGCTATCTCGTCGACCTCACGTGCTAGTCTTCCTGAGTCATTGTTGTCCATGCAATGACCAGGACTAGGGAGATGATAATTAAATATTCCAAGTTCACTTAATAGGGTTGCATTTATCAGATCACGTATCTGACAAACCTATTTGGAATGTTTTATTATCTGTGGACAATCGTTTAAATACTAAACTAAATTAAGACAACTTTGAAATAACTAATTTATTTCCGATAACGAGAGTTTGTAAATTTTGAGCCTCTTCCGTAAAGCTTCTTTTACATACTCAATACTCAAGGTGATTTTCAGAATATACCTTATGCCTTAGACTTATATATGATTCTCACATTTTGTCTTAGGTGACAGTTAGTTGACAACGGATGTAGTTCGATTAAACCCTGCATATTATCAATTAATCGAAGGTTGATTCATTTGATTTTCCATTGATAGTTTCTAGTAATCCTTTACTAGAATTAAGGCTTTCATTCTTTCGTTTTGTAGAATCTGCAATAGTTTCCGACTTGAAACACTTTCATCCTACTTTCCTTCCATGTCTGGAAGTTTGCATTAACATGTTCAACTTTCTCCACTCTAACTCATCCTAGCAATGTTGCAAGCGTTTTAGGATGTTAGTGTGGTTTTAGATTGTCTTATCTGAGTTTGGATGTTAACACCTCTCGATACTCCAGTTTTCGAGATGTCTTGGGCAAATGCTAAATCATGTTCTACATGACCGATCTTATGCCTATAGCATAACCATCTTCCTCATGCGTGCTTGCCCATCAGGGTCTCCTAGACTCTGAGTCTTGTCGAGCTATGCGCCATGAGGTTTGGGTCGAATGTCTCTTTTAGAGTCTTTCGTATTTAGACTTTTAAGAATCCCAAGTTTTCTGATCTCAGTCCTATCATCTTTTGATCTATATTAATAGACCTTTGATGCCTAAAGAATTTCATCCTTTGTGGTCCTTCATTAACCGATTCCAACATCCCTATGTTGTTCTCAGTTATGGTGTGTACACTGCACACCGGACCAGAAAAGCGTTGCTCTCACTGACCTTCTTGAAATCCTGAGACTCAAGATTTTCTTCGTTCTTTAGGAATCAAACGTCTTTGATTTCCTCTGTTGAATCGAAGATTCCAACTATTGCTCGCTTCATCCCTTGATGGATCTCCGAAGCATGCTTGTTTACTAACTTCTAAACTCGACGACCGTTACGGTTTTTGACTTCCTTGTGTTAGTTATGGACTTAAACTTAGACTGATGTAAGATCTCGTTCATAGTCTCTTGGTATGAATCCACGATCTTAATCTTCTTCGTTTAGTTTTGGGAAACACCAATGTTTCCATCCTTCTCAATTTTCTCCTTTGAAAACTAATTTCCGTCCAATGGTTTCGCTCTATTGACCAATTATCATGTTTCTGATCTTGATAAGAAAGGATTCAATAACATATTGACTCCTAGCCAATAGTAGAGTTGGTTTCCGTCTCTGCGCAGGTCTATGCTCTTATCTTTTATCACTAAGATTTCAATCTTCTGAGCTCGTTTAGATAAGTAGCAATGACCTTCAGGGGTTATGAGCAACATGATACTCTCAACACTTGAGATATCTCTTTCGAGTGACTTTCACCTATTTTGATAGTTCTCTGACGAATTTTTATTTGTCTTGGGCAGTAGGTAGTTAGATCCCTTCCATTTTACCTTTTCCTCCCACTGTTCTATAACAGTTTTGTTACTCTTGATCGAACTATTCGACTTTTCCTCCCACTTATCCTCTAAGTCAATTATTCTTTTCAGAACTAATTATAGGAGGATACCTATCATGAGCAACAAACACCTTGTTCTCTGATTGGTTGTGAAAAGCCCAAATTTCAAATTGCGTCATACTTGCTAATTTATGCCCTGTAATCCTTATACATGGCCCTTAGCTTTTACGAAGTAGGTTAAGTGAGAAAATGAGCATTTCTAGAATATATCCCAAAATTCAGAAGACTGACTTAAATCCATCATTGATCGAATCATGCCTAGCAGTATTCGATTACTCCCACTAGATTCACTATCTCTCGGATGTGTTTCATGGAGCGAGTTGTGAAGCTGTTTCTCAACTCCTTTAATGGTTATCAAGTGTTTGAATTTCTTTCCAAGGTGATTCTTTACTTCGTTTCGTACTTTGTTTGAACCTTTCAAACATTCCGACTTACTTTATGACTTGTACGTTTCCGTACTTCATGAAGTTGTCAGGGTATGCGTTGAAGTAGCTTTCGTTAGCTTCTACAAGTAAACTTATAGGTCTGCATAACCAAGTATGAGTCCTAATACATTACTAGTCTCTATGCCTTTCTGAAAAGGGTTACTTTGTCGTTTGGTCCTTAAGACCCAAACGACAATGCTGGAGTTATTGAGTTTGAATCTTTTGATTTTAGCCATTATCAATGTTAACAATTTCGGTTCTCCAAGAACCTTCAGTTAATTTACCATTGGTTTAAAAATTTTGATGTTTCTAGGAGAACATAATAATTACTATTAAGTTCAACTAGATTAGTGTCTAAAAAAGGACTTGATCCCTTTCAGCATCTTTAACGATATGCTTTTGCTCCGTCTCGGATCTTTTCTCCTTTTATTCAAGTATGTAACTCCCTCGAGCTCATACTGAGCCGCTCATCTGGTCTTAAATACCTGATGAAGGAATTCTATGATACTTGCGTAACTTTGTTAACAAGGATACTGGAACCGGAATTCATAATTCCATTCCTTTTGTCCTCTAGGTGCTAAGAGTAGTTTCCTTTTAAATGGTCTATCCATTGTTTTAGAAAAATTTACAGTAATGAGGAACAATCTTGATCATGGCCTCGACAACTGCTTTGTCTTCCTTCATCAATTATTTGTCTCTCTTGACTGACCCTTTGCCCTTTTGAATCTCAAGAACTCTTGCTTAGATTCCTTTTACCAAATCTCAAGAACCTTTTATTAGATTTGAAATTCCCTTGTGTTCTGCTTAGTTGTTCACAACAATCTGAGTGACTCATGTAAGGTCTTATTTATCTTTGTCCAATCGGCATTGAACTGGGTGATAGATGAACTCTGTTGTCTTCTCTTAAGATGACTTTCAGATTGCCTTGGATGTCTTGTGCCTCTCCATTCATGACTTCTGTAGGAACTTCTTCCTCGGTTTGTTTTAATGGTCGTGCTAGCATCCATTACTCTTCCAAAGAGAATGTTCTACGATTGCTTACAGAAGGCCTTTGACCTTCTCCGGTATGAGTCAACATTGGGATTGGGTATTCTAGTACGCTTTCCTTTTGAATCTGGGAACCATTCTCGGACTCCTTTTTCCATTCAAGGAAGTTGTTCTAATTTAGCTTCTCCTTGTCGAGAAGTGAGCGAAAGTTGAAGTTCTCTTTCGTCATCTTAAAACTACATGAAAGAATTGCAAATTTTTAAACTCGTTATCGTTTTGGAAAAATTCAGTTTTCCCACATTATTCAATTAAAACCGTCTCCGATTGAATAACGTGATTCCAATGTCCCAGTTCTTCGAGGTTAAGCGGACTAGGGCCCTACCCTTAACCCGTTGTCCTATGTGAGTGAATTATTCACTGGTCATACTCTTATGACTCTCGATTGATACATTGCAATGAATGTCAAATCTATCATTTTGCCTTGAGTATCCAAAACTCTTTTGTTGATCTCGTTGAGAAAAACCATTTAGATGCATATGCCTCTGCCATAGGTCTACCCGTATTGTCCCAAGGTAGAGATGGCATCCTGCTGAGGCAGACCCACCATCACGAACAAGGGCTCAAAGGGTGTCTTAGTCTGGGTAGGCATTTTTCTCAAAATTACTGTTAGGAACTTTTACGTTTAGTCGGGTATGCGTTATAGTGAACTATTTAGCCTAACTAACATCCACGACATAAAGAGTAAATAAATAAGTAAATGCGCGCGAGAAAATAAATCAAGCACATATGGATCCTTGTATGACCCCTAACCTAGAAGATCTAATATCTTTTGGTTTTCTTTTTGTTTCGCCTAGATCGCCATCTTTGAACCTCCGTTGATTCCTCCCACTCGCCTTTGGATCTCATCCTCGAGCTTCTTCAATGGACTCATAGACCCTAAACTCTAATTACAAGACTCAACGATACACAGATTGTATAAACTTGAAATTAAAGTTATTACAAATTGCACCCATCCGTGCTTAAAACAAGAATGAAAGATATAACTTTCTATTGCCATACTAGTTCCCCCATTCACGTCACATGCATTCATATAATATTCAAGGCTAACAATTATATATGCATGATAATCCAGGAGATACTTTTGTCGACATCTCTATGTCACATTACGGACCTTAAGTCTATATTCAAAGAATTCGATTAATGGTGCGTTCCGGTTTTATCTTTTATGATTTCCAAAATCAAGTTTAAGAAAAACTCCGTTTGGGCCTTCAGAGGGTCCGAGTCAATTTCGAAAAATTGGTTTGACTCTTAATGATTTCCAAAATCAATTTTAAGAAAAGTCCATTTCGGGCCTTCGGATGGCCCGAGACAATTTCGGTAAAATTTGGGTGGAACCGGGAAAAAAATTTGACTTTCGTCAAAAAAACTCCCACTCGGTTCAAGACCCGGAAAACTTAGCCCATAGCCCGAAACCTATCTCGGAATGGCTCGGGACAAGCCTTGGAGAATGCCCGAGACTTTCTCGGCCCTAACCCATGGGCTTGTCTCGGCCAAGGAAATGCATTGGAACGGGCCAAGCATGTCTCGGCCATGGGCCAAGATGTTCTGGCCCGTGCCAAGTGCACTTTGGCCTAGGCCAGACGTGCTCTGGCCCAAGGGGCTGGGACGCGTCAACCTTGGAGTTTCTAAAACTTCAAGTTCTGATTTTTTTTCTTTTGAGCTTCCAAAGCCTTTGTTCTCTTCTTTTAGAAACTTCCAACAAGCTCAAATTTTTATTTTCAACAACTTCTAAAACCCAATTTTGATTTTCAACAACTTCTAAAATCATAAAAATCAAACCTTTTGAAACTTCTAAAATTCCAATTTTGATTATCAAACGATTACTAAAATCAATGAAATCAACTCTTTTGAAAACTCTTTTGAATACCGAAATCAATCAAAATCGAATCTTTTGAAACTCTTTTCAATCATCAACTTTGAAAAACAACTTGAATAACTTTAAATCACATTCAAAATAATCAAATTGAAGCCTAAAACATTTTTAGACATAACTATCTATCTAATCATGGATTAGTCGGAAACTTAGCAAAAAATTAGCAATGTGCAAGAGGCACTGATACCACTGTTGCGTTGTGGTGTCTCCTAGCATTTTAAGCGAAATCTCAGACATCTCATGTCTAACACTAGTATGTCCCAAGATCATCATGCATAAGGCAATAATTAACTAAGAGTTTTAGTATTACCTTAATCGCTAAATTTTTCCTCGAACCTTTTCAGTCGAATGTGAAGACCAAGAGCTCCAAGTGTTGCTCCTCTACTCAAGACACCTGAATGATCAATCCGATCTCCCACCTTGTAGCTAGCTAGAACTCCAATGGTGGTTTGATTAGAAAACCACCTTCTTCTTGATGACTAGTTAGATAGCTTGGGAATTATCTCTCTTTCTATCTTTACTTGATGTTGTAGAGTAAGAAAGCTTCTTGAGAAAATCCACACCTTATTTAAATCCCTAAGATACATTATATATAACCCTAATTAGGTTTCCCAAAAAGTCCCTCTTGAATAAGATTAAGGAAAGTCGAAAATAGAAACTACTTTCTATTTTCCTATTTCCCTAAGTTGTGGTCGTCCAAATCAAGCCCAACTGGGTAGATCTGGCCGGCCCCATTAGGGCAACAGGCCAGCCAAGGCCGGCCCCAATTCGGGCTCAAAAACTACTCCTTTTTTCCCCGGCCCAAAATCCCTTCTTTCGGGCCCTTTGTGCTATCTTTGCCTAAACTTCTTTTAGGCCTATGAGAGATGTTTATGAGGCTCTCCCATGATTATATGTCTCACCCCACTAGTCATATCATCTGATCAAATAGACATTCTTATGTGTAACCCGATGTAGGATCCGGTCGAAGTTAGCCGCGAATTACTTCGTAATTCGACGATCGTAGTTGGTTTCTAGCTAAACACTACGACCCTTAAATCGTCCGGACTTGATGATCTTCTTCATCAATTGTCCTATCTGACAAATTGCTCGCATTGCATCTTTGGTCGAAGGATATCTCCTTCATGAATGATGTCCTTAAGAAATACGTTATCTGGATTCATCAAAGATAGCATCTCATGCGCACAAGGGAGACCATAGACATACCTTAGAACACGTCCACAATTTTGAAACTTAATGTCAATCCCATTTGCACCAGTCAATCTTATCCACCATAAAGTCTAATGCAGCATGTGAGACATAACCACACAGTTCTTTCATAAAGTTGCTCTGATGGGTCTCCTGCACTTTGTACGACTGTACTCAAAAGATGTTTTGATTTCACCTATCTTGATTTCCGTCATGATATGAGTAGATTCCCAGCACATAACATAGTTACGTTCGGAGTTACCTAGATTCGTCTTCAATTTTGAATGAACACCTTCCTCACGATGTTTGGGGAATTAAAGAAGCTATTGAGAGATGACCAGAGAGGTGGATTAGAATTAGGCATACTTAATTTTGTTGATTGATATGTTTCTGTATGATTTTTTTATGGGTTAATTCCGTTTTGGCCCCTAATTTGTGACCAACTGGCCGTTTTAGCCCCCAATTGTGTCTGGACTTCCGTTTTAGCCCCCAATTGTGTCCGGCAGTTCATTTTGACCCCAAATTTTTGTCAAACATACCAATTTTGCCCTTGGGGCATTTTTTGTAAAAAAATTCTTTTGATTTTTTTTTTCTCTTACTTATTTTTCTTCTTCATCAAACCTCTATAATCTCTTTCTTTCGCCTCTAACTCATTAGGGTTATCGGCCAACCCCTCCGTCCACTTTTTTTCTCACTTATTTTCTCTCTCAACTCTCATCACCACCTCGACCCACACTGCCACCACTAATTGTTGTTATTACCATTTAGGGTTGGATTGAGAGACCTGTGAGTGAGAAAGATCGAAATTAGGGATTTTATTATTTTGAAATTTAGAGATGAATTGAGAAAAATTAAGGAAGTTATTGAAAGATTTTAGTAAAATATCATAGATTGAGTGATTTCTAGTGGGAGATTGAGTAATATTTGGTAAGAGATTGAAATATTTCAGGAAATGAGGGTTTAGGGTTTAGGGTTTGAGGTTTTAATAATATTACAAATATATTCTAGAAGAAGGAAGAGATAGTAGTTTCTAAGAATGTTAAGGATCTAATCAGAAATCACTCACCTGATATCAGCCATGGATAGCCGGTTGTCCACCAAACCACGAATTGAAACAAGGTAGCTAGTCACAAGATAGTGCTTCCATTAACAAAAACTACTAAAATAATCTAAAACCCTAAGAAGAAACCACAAACTAATATAAAAATCTCTATCCTAGAGAGAGATGTAGAGAATAGAGAGATAAAGCAGAACAAAGGTGCAGGCGAGATCTAAAGAGAAATTAGCTGAACCGGGTTTGAAGGATTTGTCAGGTAAGAGGTCAACTTCAAACTAGGGTTTGCATATGAGTTCAACACACCAACAATTGATCCTGCCATCATGAATATTGCCAAAATTTAGATCCACCATGAGTTGATTACGCCGTGGTCTCTGGATGGAAGATTACTGTGGTGGTGATGATTAAATTTGGTGCAAGAGATATCTGGATGGAAGATTCCTGTGCTGGTGATCTAATTTGGTGCAAGGGATAAAATGAAAATATGAAAGATGCTTTAATGATAGGCACTTGGAGACTTGAGGAGAGAGAAATCAAATGGCTTATACTAACTTTGATGGAGATTTAATACACAAATTTGAGCTTTCTATTTGAATTAAGAAGATAAGATGAGTTGAAGAAGAAGGAGGTTAGATGGAGGAGAAAAACAAATCAGAGAAAAAAAAGAAATTAGAAAGATCTTTTTACAAAACTGCCACCAGGGCAAAATTGGTATGTTTGTAAAAAATTTGGGGCGGAAATGAACTGCCAGACACAATTGGGGGCCAAAACAGAAGCCCGGACACAATTGGGGGCCAAAACGGTGAGTTGGCCACAAATCGGGGGCTAAAACGGAATTAACCCTTTTTTTATATTTTATTCGTTATTTTTCTGATTTATTAGATATGTAAAGGGTCGGGCCCATCAACCTGTTAACAATTTTAAATAGAAAAACAAACACAATCCAACTAAGTTTAGCAAAATGAAGAGGAAGTTTGGTTGTTATTTACATTGATCATCAAAATCAAGTGTGTGAAGGATGCGTCGATGGAAAGCATCATAGAACAAGTTTTTTTAATGAAGGAAGGTGGAGAGCTTTCAATGTATTGGAGCTTCTGCATACCGATGTTTGTGGTCCATTGAACCCAATGACAAATTGAGGTAATAATTACTTTCTTAGTTTTATTAATGACTTCAGTAAAAAAAAATATGAGTTTATTTCTTGAAAAATAAGTCTTGAGTATTTGAAGTATTCAAAGAGTTCAAGAACATGGTTGAGAAACAACGTGGTTTGATGATAAAGAAACTAAGGTCCGATAGAGGTGGAGAATATACCTCAAGAGCATTTGATATATTTTGTAGAGAACATAGAATTGTGCATGAACTTACCCCGTCATACACACCACAACTAAATGGAGTTATCGAAAGGGAAAACCGCACCATATTAAACTTGGCAAGAAGCATGCTAAAAGAAAAAAGTTTGCCTAGAGAATTTTGGAGTGAAGACGTGACATGTGTTATATACTTGCTGAATAGATGACCCACAGAAAGTGTCTATATGAAGACACCTGAAGAGGCATGGGGTTATTACAAGCCTAGTGTATCTCATCTAAAGATATTTGGATGTATTGCTTATGCAAAGAAACCGAAAGTAAAAAAGAACAAAACTTGATGACAAAGGTGAGAAATGTATCTTTCTTGGGTATAATGAGCAAGCAAAATGTTACAAGTTGTTTAATCCAATTGTCAATGAAGTTTTCTTTAGTAGAGATGTGGTATTTGAAGAAGACCTATCATGGGAATGGAAAGGAAATAAATTACCCAAACTGAATTTAAGCTTCAGGGAGAAGAAGAATAAGATGCACCACCAAGAGAATTTCAAATATATCCACAATCACCATCATCCTCATTTCCATCATCGTCATCATCAAGGGAAAGTTCTAGTGAAAGACCAATGAAAACAAGAAGTTTGAGAGAGATATATGAAGTTATGGATAAGGAAGAAGAATGGGACTTGTGTTGTTTTCTCATAGATTGTGGTCATATTAGTTATGAAGAAGCAACTCAAGAAGAAAAATGGAAAAATGCAATGAATGAAGAAATTAATGCAATTGAAGAGAATGATACTTAGGAGTTGATAAATTTGCCAAAGAGATAGACACCTGATGGGCCTAAAAAGTTTCCTAAATAGGTCTACACCCGCAAGTGCACGGGTGTCAAGTTGTAATAAATTCCGGTAAGACCGATTCGTTCCTCAGAGACTTAGTCAAACTTAAATTCCAACTTTAATTCTAACTTGGTTTGATTGGTAATATTTTTCAAATTATAAAAGAAAATAGCAATTAAAATTTAAATAACTCTTAAATTGATATTCAGAAAAGGGGAACCTAGGGTTTTCGAATCCGTCCTCCTAACAATTCTAACGACGATTTACTTGGTTCAATTTACGAATTCTTTATATGACTCAGATTTTAGTCCATGAATGGTCTAAAAACCCGGAAAATTTTATCATGAAAAGCAATAAAAATATTAATAAATCATATCGATAAAATTACTTATGAAGAACTTCATCTAAGACCCTAGATAGAGAATTAGTTACTCATGGACATTATATAAAATAAATTAGAAAATAAAATAAAGAGAGAGAAGAGAAAACAAACTTTTTCTTTGATGGAAACGGTTTCCTGCTGATTTTCCACTGGCATCCAAACACACCCCTGATGGAAAACGATTTTCTCGTCTTCCCGGAAGTATTTTCCCCGTGAGAAAATTCTTTTCCACGCTTTTTTTCGTCTTCTCCAACTACTTTCTCTCTCTACTGTTTTCTTTCTCTCTCTGTAACCTCAACAATCTCTATCACTTTCTCTGTAATCTCTCTCTTTCTCACAAAGAAACAGAATACAAAAAGAAAAACAAAGTGAAATGTATTTTCATAAAACCGAGTTCTGTGATTTCTCTCTCTCTATTATCTCTCTGTTTCCTTTCTCTCTCTCTCTCTGTAATCTTTTCTCTCACTAAAAAAATTACAATCAGAAGAAGAAGAAAGATAGATGATGATGATGATGATCTCGGTTTTCTCTCTCTAACTCTATTTAAACCGTGATGTGATGATGATCTTTTCCTCTCAAACCCGAGTATTAATGTTCTCTCCCTCTAAACTTTTGTTCTCTGTTGTGGTTTGAGCCGTGGAGAGATAATCCTCACTAGTCTCACCCTCCCTCTCTATATAGAAGAAAAATAACCTTCCTTCTCCAACCAAAGATCTCTTCTCTCTTTCCTTTTCTATCTCGGTCTTCTTTCTCTCTCTCGACAATATTCCAGCCGAGACCTTCTTCATTCAATCATGCCTTCCATCTTTTCCCTCTTGTTTCCTATTAAAATTTCTTTCCCTCTCAACCTTTCATTCTCCAGCTTTTCTTTCTAGAAATAACATATACTTTTAGTTAGATATAGACGAGAGAGAGAAAGTGTAAGTTAACTCCCACGATTTTGGGATCAGTTGGGCTGGCTCGGTGATTTGCTGGCATAGGAGGATGATACAATGTATCATAGAGCACTTTAAAAGGCTAGGACTTGCTCCTGGATGAGGCCACGCTCGGAACAAAACTGAGAGTCGTTAGATCAGAGAGATCCGGTCGGCAACACTATAATATCTTGCGTTCCAGTACACCAAATCATGAACTCCAGAGATCCCTGAAACACAAACACGTGTGACCGAAATGAGCCCACTCAAAATCTGTGCCGCCCGATCTATCTCCCTTCTGCGCCCCACATGTATTGGGGAATTCCATGCTGATTTTGGTCAACTGACTTGACTCCAAGTTTGACCCGCTCTATCTTTCTCATCCGAACTCCGTTTTAACTTTTGCTTTCGCCGTTGGATTCGTCTTTGACTCTGCTTTCATTTGAGTATCAACATAGACCAAACAAACAAACTATCATAACCTCCAAATGACAAAAATGCCCTTTTGTGTTTCTTTCTACCGTTTTTACCCGTTTTCCGTGCTCAATTCGTAGAAGACACCTGGATAAGAAAAAACACACAAATCATCAGAGTAACTGCTCGAACTGGACTAACTAGTCCGAGTTAAGAGATTCATATGGGACATTTTCATGTCTCGTCAACACCTATTGGTGTGAAGTGAGTGTACAAAAAAGAAGAAGAATACAAGTGGAGAAGTACAAAGATACAAAGCAAGACTTGTATCTAACAGTTATAAGCAAAGAGTCGACATTGATTATGGTGAGGTATTTGCTCCCGTTGCTCGTACGGAAACAGTTAGATTGTTGATATCTATAGCGGCTCAATATTCATGGAAAATTTATCAACTTGATGTCAAGTCGCATTCTTGAGTGGTATCCTTGAGGAAGAGATATATGTTGAACACCATTTAGGGATGTTAAAAGGTTAAAGAAGATAAAGTTCATAAGTTGAAGAAGGCCCTTTATAGATTAAAGCAAGCTCCACGTGCATGAAATGCAAGAATTCATAAGTATTTTCAAGAAAATGGGTTTGAAAAGTGTCCTCATGAGCACGCTTTATATATGAAAGTGAAGGAAGATAGAGGTATGTTTATTTGGTTGTCTCTATGTTGATGATTTGATATTCACCGGTAATGATTCAAGACTATTTGAAGAGTTCAAGAAGATTATGATTAAGGAATTTGATATGACTGATGTTGAGTTGATGGGTCATTCCTTGGTATTGAAGTGAAGCAAATGGAAGATGGAATATTTATTTTTCAAAGGGGATATGCTAAGGAAGTCCTTAAAAGGTTTAAAATGGAGTCGTGTAATCCGTAAACGCCCCTCTTGAAAGTGGAGCAGAATTGAAAAAATGCACAAGAAGAACTGATGTGGATCCTACATATTTCAAAAGGTTGATTGGTCTACGTTATCTACATGACCGGACATTCTCTATGGAGTTGGGCTAGTGAGTAGGTACATGGAGACACCGGATGAATCTCATCTTAATGTTGCAAAGACGCTCCTTTCGATATATTAAAGGTACACTCAATGATGGTTTATTTTTCTCTTGTGCACAATATTTTAAGCTTATTTGTTATTCCAATAGTGATTGGGGTAAAGACTTAGATGAAAGAAAGAGTACATCGGGGTTTTTATTTTTCCGGGATTATGCGGCATTTACTTGGTCTTCAAAGAAACAAACCATTGTGACTTTATCTACTTGTGAAGCGGAATATGTAGCCGCTAGCTCTATGCTTTGTCATGCCATTTGGTTAAGAAATATGTTGAAGCATCTTTAATGCCCTCAAGTTGGTCCAACCGAAGTGTTTCTTGACAACAAATTGGCTATTGTTTTAGCCAAAAATCTCGTTTGTCACGAAAGAAGTAAGCACATCGATACACGCTATCATTTTATTCGTGAACATGTTAAAGGAGGTGATATTGACGTGGTGTATTGCAAGTCTCAAGATCAAATATTGGATATATTTACAAAGCTTTGAAGCATGATGTCTTTGAAATATTGAAGTGAATGTTAGGTATGAGAAGCTATGGAAATTTGGTTTAAAGGGGATGTTGAAAAATTGGCTTTAAACCAAATTTGGGTTTGGCCCAATATGAAGTATAAGAAAATTTGGGCTTGAGTAAACTAGTGGTATCAAATAGAAGTAAAAGAAGTCCAACAAAAAGCTCAAAGTTATTAAAAATAGAAATAGAGAGGTTCTTTTTTTTATGTAGATTTAGAATAATCTAGTGAGAGAAAGAAGAAAATGTGTTCTCGAGAGAAGATTGTTAATGAAGAAAAATGGAAGATATCTATGGGTATGTATTTAATACTATTATCTAGTTATGAATGTGTTTCTTTTGTTAATGAAAAAAAAGAACAATTAGTGTTTGTGTTTGATGAAGATTTGAGATTGAAGGTTAATTAATTTGAGTATATTGTGTTAAATTGTTCATGTTATAATTGATATATCTTCTTAATTTCCAAGAGCCGTGACTATTGCTAATGGATCTTCAAATATTTTTGGTGTCGATGAAAACAAGAACTGACTGAATTTTGAAAACCTGTTGGTCTTCTCTCTTATCTTTTTAGGGTTTATGAGGTCCTAATAAATTTCCTATATTTAGTTTTTAACTTTTAAGTTTCTCTGAATGTAGTTATGTAGATTGACTGTTGGACTACAAAAAGGTAACTTGAACTAGATCAAAAAACAAAACAATAAAAGACAAGCATCAAAATACGTAGTAAGCAGAAGAAGATGATGAAGCAGCCGCAATAGAGAGAGAAAATCATTTTTTTGCTATTAGGGGTATTTTGGGAATAATAAAAGTTCAAAATGACCTAATAACTAATTAAGAATATTTTTATCGACTGATGACCAATCCATATTATTTTTCTACCACTGTTTACTTATTTGAGGGGTTGGGCCATTGGTCCAAAAAGGGGCCAAAATGAAAATTTCATCCAAAGTTGCCTGAAAATGAAAGGGAGGTCCAATGTGTCAGTTTGGGGGTCAAAATTACGTAAAGGGCCCTTAGAAAATAAAGTATTTACCGTTCATGCCATCGAAAATTACAAAATTGCCATCGAAAATTCTCGGGAAACGATTTTTTTTCTGAAAAATAATCTGACAACCCGTCCATCAGAATATGTACTGTTCACAAAATTACGGAACAGCCACCGAAAAATTCCCGGGAAATTATTTTATTTACTGAAATTTTTTTTCTGTACTAGACATTTTTGCTGGGCGGGAATTTGAAATTTCGTAAAAAAATTTGAAAATTTGGGCGGGAATTTGAAATTTCGTAAAAAAATTTGAAAATTTGGGCGGGAATTTTAAATTTCGTTTGAAAATTTCAAAACTTCGAAAAAAAAATTTGTGACCGGGAAATTATTTTATTTACTGGAAATTTTTTTCTGTACTAGACACTTTTGCTGGGCGGGAATTTAAAATTTTCAAAAAAAATTTAAAATTTGCCCGGGAATTTAAAATTTTCAAAAAAACTTGAAAATTTGGCCGGGAATTTGAAATTTCGTTTGAAAATTTCGAAAATTTAAAAATTTCGAAAATTTGAAAAGTTCGAAAAAAAAGATTTCGTTTGAAAATTTCAAAAAAATTTGAAAATTGAAATTTTTTTGTGTACGGGAAATTATTTTATTTACCGGGAAGAGATGGATTGCTGGGCGGGAATTTGAAATTTCGTTTGAAAATTTCAAATTTTCAAAAAATTTTGAAACTTTGAATTTTTCGTGTACTGGTAAATTATTTTATTTACCAGACATTTTTTTTTTCAGGAAAACGTCAGCATGTCCCGTCCAAGGGAAAGAGGGGAATAAAAAAAAAAAACTGACATTTGGACCTGCAACTAATTTTTGGGCAAGAGTGGATTTTTTTTGGGTTTACCCCCCACTTTTTGGACCCCTGGCTCAAAAACTTATTTATAAAAGAGCGTGGCCTTTTGAGTTTTTTTTTTTTTTTTGATGAACACGGCCTTTTGAGTTATTAAGTACAAGATTTTGACCTGGACGATCATTTCCTATTCGGAGAACTACTCAAATCTTATTTTGTTGCGGAAACCTCTCTATTTCTATTTTTAACAAATAGTAAGGTTTCCCCGATAAGTCGAGAGTTGTAAAATCAACACTTGTTAGAGTCGACATAGTAAACTTGAAAATTACGAATTACCTGTAAAGTTTTGATAGTGTTCTTGGGTTGACTGGAATCTTCTCTTCGACTAAAGCGTCGTTCTGATAACGTAATATGCTTACTTGAACTTAAAGATGAGATTCAGAGATAAATAAATTTTATTTATCACAACCAACTTTCATTACTAAATCACTTCTATTTAGTTCTTCTCTCTCTGTAACTCATATGAGGTACCAAAGTAACTTTGCTAAACATTCACTGGTAATTACAAAGTGAGGCAAAACCTAATATATAGATTCTTGTGCATGGGTGTAAACTCCATGCACAAGACACATAGGTCTATAGCCCTATGTTACTTAACTCTTAAGCAAATGGAGAAGTCCCTGAATCTTCTCCACATCACCCATCCTCATTGACACCTCCAAGTGAGGATATGTATTGACTATTAGTGGTAAAGGATATAGGCACCTTTTAATATTGGCAGCCATAATTATAACACTCCCCCGTGGCTGACCATCATCCAGTGAGAAAAATCTGATGAAATACAAAGAGTCCAATAGAAAAATTATTAGAGGTGTTGGATACGGAAAATGTTGCCTCGTTAAAACCTTGCAGAAAAAACCCATTGGGACCAAAACTGGGCGAAGGAAAAAGAGTACAACGCGTATAAATCCGATATAAGTGATGTGAAAAATCTTCAGACGATGATATTCTCCCCCTGATGAATATCATATCTTGGACCGATGTAATCTTATACCATAAGTTTATTCACATGATTGTATCTTCTGAATATCAATTTCACCATTCTTCTGTAGATGGTGCGAGAAAAATAATTTAGGTGAAATGTGTTTCGTTCTGTCACCTTTAATATATCCTTCCTTAATTTGAGCAATGCAAGCAGCATTATCTTCGTAAATAATGGTAGGTGATTTTATAATCCTAGGGAGATCAGATGAAAGTCTAATATGACTAATAATAGACCTTAGCCATACACATTCTCTGGTAGCTTCATGGAGAGCAATAATCTCCGAGTGGTTAGAAGATGTAGCAGGCATGCTTTGCTTACTTGATCGCCAAGAGAAAGCTGTATCGCCACTAGTAAAAACATAACCTGTTTGTGAAACTCCTTTATGTGGATCAGAGAGATATCCTGCATCAGTGTATCCTATTACTTGTGAACCATTGAATGGACTCTTTGGATAAAATAATCCCGTATCAGTAGTTCCCCAAAGATATCGAAGAATTTGTTTCACACCCATCCAATGTCTTTTTGTTGGTGCTGAACTGAACCTGGCTAATAAATTTACTGCAAAAGAAATATCAGGTCTAGTACATTGAGCCAAATATAATAAAGCACCGATTGCACTTAAATATGGTACTTTAGGACCAAGTAGTGCCTCGTTATCTTCTTTAGGACGATAAGGATCTTTGACAGTATCTAAAGATCTGACAATCATTGGAGTACTAAGAGGGTATGCAGTATCCATGTGAAATCTTTTCAAAACTTTTTCAGTATATAAATTTTGATGGACAAGTATACCACTTGTACTTCTCTCAATTTGTAAGCCAATGCAAAATTTTGTTTGTCCAAGATCTTTCATCTCAAATTCTTTTTTCAAATATTTTGCAGCTTTTGAGACATCTTCAACTGTACCAATTAGATTTATATCATCAACTTATATTGCAATGATGGCGAATCCAGTATATGATTTTTTAATGAAAACACATGGACAAATAGGATCATTTACATATACTTCCTTGGTTAAGTATTCACTGAGGCGATTGTACCACATTCGCCCTGATTGCTTTAACCCATATAAAGCTCTATTAAGTTTAAGTGAATACATGACACGTGATTTTCCTTCAGGTAATTTGAATCCTTCAGGAACTTTCATATAAATATCAGTATCTAAATTTTCATATAGATACGCAGTAACGACATCTAGTAGATGCATATCAAGTTCTTCTTGAGCTGCCAGACTGATTAAATATCTAAATGTAATTGCATCCATAACAGGAGAATATGTTTCTTCATAATCTATACCGGGTTTTTGTAAAAACCCCTGTGCCACAAGTCGTGCTTTATAGCGAACTATCTCATTATTTTCATTGCGTTTTCTTACAAAAACCCATTTGAACCCCACTGGATTTACATCCTTAGGTGTTAGGACCACAGGTCCAAAAACACTACGCTTATTGAGTGAATCTAGTTCTGCCTGAATTGCGTCTTTCCATTTCGACCAATCATGTCTTTTTCGACATTCCTCAATAGATCGTGGTTCATAATCATCATTCTCTTTCAGAATTGAGGTTGGCATTGCAAAAGAGAATACCTCGTCGATAATTGTTTCATTTCGGTCCCACACTTCTTTCGAACATTCATAATTTATAGAGATTTCATCATTGTTAGGTATCTCTGCTGCATTAAGGGCTTCACCCTCTTCAAGGAGTATTTGTTCAGAAAGTGTGGGTGTATCATTAATAGTCTCTTCTAGAGAATTATTATTTTGTGATTGATTCATCCTCTTTGTAGGAATAGTATCTTTAGAACCAATTGGTCGTCCACGCTTCTGACGTATTTTAGACGACTCATTCGCTATAGCAGTTTCTCCTGGTCCTTCAGGAATATTAATTCGTGCACGAGCATTAGCAGCAGGGATATATGATTATGTTACCCTTGCTGCATCATTAAATGCATCTGGTAGTTTATTTGCAATGCCTTGCAAATGTATTATCCTTTCTACTTCTAGCTCAGATTGATTTGTATAAGGATCAAGATGAGATAAACTTTGTGTACTCCAACACAATTCAGTTTGTTTGTTATTCATTGCAGATGAATTTTCTCCCCCTAATGGTGGGAATTGTCTCGTCAAAATGTCAATCTGCAAATCTTGCAGTGAAAGTATCACCTGTTGTAGGTTCTAGATACCTGATAATAGATGGTGAATCAAAACCAACATATATCCCCAGACGCCGTTGAGGTCCGAATTTTGTCCGCTTAGGAGGTGTAATTGGCACGTGCACCGCATATCCAAAAATACGCAAATGCGCTATGTTTGGTTGATGATCCAAAACAAGTTGCAAAGGAGAATGTTGACCATTCGCTGTAGGTCGTAGGCGGATCAAAGCATCAGCATGTAATACTCCAGATCCCCATGCAGAAACCGGCAACTTGGTTTTCATCAACATTGGACGTGCAATCAGTTGTATATGTTTTATGAATGATTCTGCTAGACCATTCTGTGTATGAACATAAGCTACAGGAAGTTCAACATCAATACCAACTGATATACAGCACGCATCAAAAGTCTTTGATGTAAATTCGCCTGCTCCATCAAGGCGTATGGATTTAATCGAAAAATCGGGAAAATGAACTCGTAATCTAATAATTTGGGTAAGCAACCTTGCAAATGCATTATTACGAGTAGACAGGAGATTAACATGCGACCATCTAGCAGAGGCGTCAATTAATATCATAAAATATCGAAATGGTCCACATGGTGGGTGAATAGGACCACATATATCTCCTTGGATCCTTTCTAGAAATTTAGGAGATTCGATATGGACTTTTGTGTGAGACGGTCTTACAATTAATTTTACCAATGAGCAAGGTGTACAAGCAAAATCCTTGCTTATTAGAATCTTTTGATTCTATAGTGGGTGTCCTTGAGAATTTTGAATTATTCTACTCATCATGGTAGATCCCGGGTGTCCCAAACGGTCATGCCAAAGTGTCGTCATACTTGGATCATAAAACTTCTTGTTTATAACAACATAAGATTCAACTGTTTGTATCCTTGTAATATATAATCCTGAAGAGAGAGTTGCCAATCTCCCGAGATCATGCTTCTGGCTCGAAGCAGTTGAAGTAATATATAAATATTCTTCATTATTTTCATCTCTAGTCTCAAGGTGATAACCATTTCGACGTATGTCTTTAAAACTTAACAGATTCTTCAAAGATCTGTTTGAATACAATGCATCGTCAATGGTTAACTTCGTACCACTTGGTAATATTATAATTGCTCTGCCAGAGCCGTCAATGAGACTAGATGAACCAGCGATAGTAATCGCATTAACCTTACATAATTTCAGAGTCAAGAAATACTTTTTACTTCGAAAGATGAAATTTTTGGTTCCACTGTCTGCCAGACAAATATCTTCATCATCTCTCAAAATTGTACTTCTAGAATTCATAACTTAATGAACATAAAAAAATAAATATAAGATATCGATAGAAAACATGTAAATTTTATATTTTACATTGCTATATAATAGTCAAAAAGTAAAACATTACAAAATTTACAACAATTGAAAATATTATAAAAACCCTACTAAGGTGAGTTACAAATTCGATTAATCATTTCGTTAAACTCATCATCGAGTAATTGATCGAACTCATTACTAGTAAGATTTTCATATCCACTACCATAGATATCCTTTTCTTCGATGGGGTACTGCAACAACGATGCAGCTCTATTCAGATTAATCCCATAATCTGTGACCTTTGACTCAGTCCTGACTTCAGTAAGATGTATTTCAACATCGTCAGTTAAATAGTCAGATATATCCAATCTGGTGTTACATGAAGAATCATTTATTTCCATATGATTTGTTTCTACATTGGCAGTACGTTTCTTTAAGGATGCCTGATAAAGATCTACCAAATGTTTAACAGTCCTACACGTTCTTTGTCAGTGCCCTGTTGATGTGGCGTTAAAATGCCACGTTTAGATCACTTAACTTCAATGAGTTAGTTCATTTCGTGTTTTATTTCTAATAATTTATGAGTTTTTCTTGTCAGGTGGCTTATATGAAGATTGATGTTTGATTCGGAATAAAACGAAGTATTTATCACATTTTCGTTTCATGTGGAAGAGACCGGAAGGAAATAGCATCAGGGGTATTTTGGTAATTTTGTGAAACTCAGAGGTTAAATGGCAAGTGGAATCAATGACGAGTCCGACGGCGAAGACGGAAGTCAAATCGGAGTTCGGATGGAGAAGTTTTGAAGGAACGAAGTTGTGAGACATTTTAGTCTTTTCTGGAAATTAGATGTGTACATAGACATGGTGAAGGCACCCCCTTGTCAAAGCCCAAAATTCAAGCCCAAGCTCAAACTCCAAAAGGCCAAGAAGAAGAAAGAAAGTGAGAAAATTATAGGCACCCCCTTTCATGGGCAAGTAAGAAGTGGGCTAAGTCATGTGAGCCTAGGTTTTACTCTTAGATAGAAAATAAATCTGAAAAAAAAAAACTTCATCTTCTAGATGAGGCTTCATCTTCTCCATTAGCTAGGGTTTGAAGCTAGAGAGGGGGAGGAGGTTTTTAGGGTTCTAAGAGTCGCCGGCCAAGCTTGGTCCTGCCAACACTTCAGGCCGGCCAACCTAGAGCCGGCACAGCAACACGGGGACAGCAGCTGCTCGTGTTCTTCACAGCAGGAGGAGCAGCTCGGGTCTTCATTATCTCCAATCGGGAAGAGCTCGGGTTTAACAGCAGCTCGTCGGAAACCCAGCAACACGGGAACAGCAAGCTCAGGTTGTCATTGGCCGGCACGCGATCAAGCAACTCGGGAGAAGCAGGTTGAACTCGGGACTCCATTGCTAGAGCTTGGGACATCTTTATCTGGCCTGGGATCAAGAGCTCCAGCACGAGAACAGTAAGGACAGGAGCAGCTCGAGTTAGTTCTTCATTGGCGGAAGCTCCTCTGGCCGGTACACGGCAAGGGACGGCTCAGTCTTCAACAACAAAGCTCGGCTGAAGCTTTAACAACTCGGGATTTAAAGGAAGCACTAGATACCAGCTCGGGACAACAACCATTAAAGGTCGGACACCATCTCTCTTATCCTCCGGAAAAATCAGATCTTGCCGGACTCGTTTGGGGTGATTGCGGCCAATTTCTTCATTCAATATCTTAGGGTTTTTATTCTTCTCATCTTTGGCTTGCCTCCCATGTCATTTGATTGTGTTTTGGTGAGAAAATTTCTAGTGAGAGAAAGCTTAGTTAAGCTTTCATGGTGTTTTGTGATTTGAGGAAGAAGAAGACTGACTACTAAGGGGAACTCTGGTTCTCCTGAGAGGACACCTATTATACATTGTTAAAGGGACCCTTGTATTCTTTTACAGGGAGATCGACAGCACTTCAACACATATATTTCCCGTCGATCTTGGTCTCGCGCCTCATCGGAATAGGGAGATTCTCACCTTAACTCGTGTCTTTCTTTGTTTTATTCCCGTTTATTATTTGTATCGCCATGTCTAGCTAGCTTTTGTAGTCGGATACTCGTGAAACATGTTTTGATGTGACAAAAGAGTTTTATTGCTTTTAATGATAAAATCTTCCGGGTTTTTAGACCGTTCATTGACTGGAATCTGAGTTAAACCAAGAGTTCGTTGACCAATCCAAGTAAATGGGTGAAGTTAACTAACTTTTCATGCTTATAGATCATTAGTGCTAGTCACTATCGACTTTGTGGATCGAAGTATCCTCCTCACTTTATTCTTGCTCGACCCTTTTTCCCGAATTTGTCTCATCTCTCCTTATATAGTTTAGCTTACTTTTCGTTGTTTCTTATAAATCAATCTAAAAACCAAATTATCACCTTTTATTTTAGTCTAAGATAGTGAGTGACACCTAGACCGGTGGCTAGACTCTCTCGATATCTGAATTACCTCTCTATCCTTGAGGATCGATCCCGGTCTTACCGGGTTATTACTTGACGCCCGTATACTTGCGGGTGGAGACCTATTTCAGGCCCATCACCTGTCATACGACATTTAAAACAGGGTTGGTTCTTCATTTCAGAAGGTTCATTTACCACCTTCTTCCCTTTATTTTGCCGATTATACGGCTTGTATCTGTTACCCGAGTTATTTGCCCATCGGCCTTGGTCGTTGCCACGACCGCGCCCCCCAGAACGGTAACCACCACTTCTGGTATCTTTATTTTGTTCGTCACCACGACCGCGTTCCTCTGAATTTTTATTGTGGTAGTTGTCACGACCACGACCCTTATGGTTATGTTCCCGTGTTTCAGTAGAGACGGATGTGGAATAGGTTTCAGAAAAGTTAATATATCCAGTTGGACGGGTTTCTTGATTTTTCATAATCACTTCCCTATTTTGTTCCGCTGCAAGAAGACATGAAATTAACTCCGAATGACATTTAAAATTCATGTTCCTATACTGCTCTTGTAAATTCATGTTGGATATATGAAAAGTGGAAAACGTTTTTTCTAGCATTTGTTCTTCAGAAACTGGATAACCACAGTGACCCAATTTTGTAGTTATTTTAACTAAGACAGAATTATATTCAGAAACTGTTTTGAAATCCTGCAGCCGCAGGTTTATCCAGTCATTCTGGACCTTCGGTAAAATAACTTTTTTTAAATGACCATATCGGTTCTCTAAACATTTCCATAATACAAGTGGGTCTTTCTGATATAAACATTCTGATTTGTGTTCTTCACACAAATGATGGCGGATTACAATGAGGGTCGCTGATCGTCTGTAAAGTGGTTCATTATTTCCCTCGCAAATTGTCTTCTCTAGTTGTTTGGCTTCTAGATGTGCTTCGATTTCAAGCTTCCAAGTAATATAGTTTTTCCCCGATAAGTCGAGGGCTGTAAAATCAACACTTGTTAGAGTCGACATATTAAACTTGAAAATTACGAATTACCTGTAAAGTTTTGATAGTGTTCTTGGGTTGACTGGAATCTTCTCTTCGACTAAAGCGTCGTGCTGATAACGTAATATGCTTACTTGAACTTAAAGATGAGATTCAGAGATAAATAAATTTTATTTATCACAACCAACTTTCATTACTAAATCACTTCTATTTAGTTCTTCTTTCTCTGTAACGCATATGAGGTACCAAAGTAACTTTGAGGTACCAAAGTAACTTTGCTAAACATTCACTGGTAATTACAAAGTGAGGCAAAACCTAATATATAGATTCTTGTGCATGGGTGTAAACTCAGTGCACGAGACACATAGGTCTATAGCCCTATGTTACTTGACTCTTAAGCAAATGGAGAAGTCCCTGAATCTTCTCCACATCACCCATCCTCATTGACACCTCCAAGTGAGGATATGTATTGAGTATTGACTATTAGTGGTAAAGGATATAGGCACCTTTTAATATGGGCAGCCATATAATTATAACAATATTGTTTATCTGGTTACAAAATTTCATTTTTACAAGAAAATATAAAAGTGTTCAGAAGTTTTTCTGGGTTCAAGATAAAAATCCATAATTCAACTAGAGTGAACTTTTCATCTCTGTTTATTCTCTCAGCACTAGCATATAAGCATGCATACATATATAATGATAGATTTTTGAGTTACCTCTTGCACATAACCACACGGTTAACTTAATATTGTTCAATTCTTCTGAAACCAAACTAGCTAACAAATACAGGAAATTGTGAATCACCGACTTCTATTTCATTTATGGGATGCCACTCATCTGAATCGACTTCCATTGCTTCATTTGTGATCGCGGAAAAATGTGGTTTCGAAAATATCCCATTAATGTGGAAAAAGTAGTTCTTGGGAGAACAAATAAACACACTAGAGAACTAAGTTTCAGATCCCTTCTCTTCCTCTGACTCTTTCTCTTTCTTGGATTCTTTCTCTTTGTCGGATTTGACAGGAAAGCTTCGAAAAACAGGATAATAAGTATCTAATTCAAGATGTTCTAGTATTTGTCTTGTTGTCCAAAGATAGGAGGAATGACCTTCGATGATTTCTGTTACATCGACCTGGGAAAATACATGAAAAGAAACCAGTAAGTTAAGAAGGTGATTAAGTAAGGGGATCGGGCTCGTTTTATGTTGGAATTGGATAGGATAAGGGTTACGATACTTGCATTCTCAATTCCAGGAACATTTACAGCTTGAATTCCAGCCAATCCTTGTGTTAGTAAGCTGCAAGGCAAAAACAGCAGCAGTAGAGATGAACATTCAGAAACTCAAGTAGTCGTCTATAACTAGGTAAACTATAATGCTTTTAACCTAGCCCAATCCAGTTAGGGTACCATTATTTCAGAAAATCCCATCAAGGTGTATATATATATATATATAGCTCTATCACGTTGTGATGTGGAAAGGAAGTTTCATGTGCAAGGCAATGAGACCGATTTCAGACCTGGGTTATAACATAATATCTTGTCTTACATATAGGCTAGGCCTTTTGAGTAGGTACTGCCAATGCCAATGAAAAACGTTGCACAAGGTGAAACTAGGTTAGTTTGCAACTTTGCATGGGTCATGCTTAAATCAAGGACCATATGGCTGGTATTGAGATGTATGTAAGATTTCGTCTTGAACCATGGATCCTATAACAAGCCACCTCTTAATCCAAAAGTGAACCACTCAAAACATTTGCTAATGCTCTCAACTTACAGATGCCTTCAAAATATACCTGGCGCGAAAAGCAAGTCCAAGTGTCCAATCACTTGTGGAATAACAGTTCACGAATCTCCCCGAAACCATCTGCAGGAAAAAAAAAACTGATAAAAAGAAAAGCTGAAAAAATTGTTTAAAGCAGACAATATGAGAATGACTTGTGGTAGAAATTCGTATTCTTGAAATAAGTAGCTGAGAGATGCAAATTATATGTACTAACAGTTCTAGCTGTTTTCCAGTTTTCATCGTTGATTGAAAGAGGTGCTCCAAGAAGAACAACCCTTTCTACGAGTCCAACTGCCAATATCAATTAAGTGCGTTAGGATCGACTAATCCATCTCCAGATGAACAAAAAGAAAAAGAAAATGAAACTTGGAAAATTTTACTTGAACCAAATTTACCATTATCACCCTTTTCGGCCAAACGTTGTAAACATTTGAAAATTACCCGTGCACCAAGTGAGAAACCTACGAGTGTCACTGGCCTGAGAGATTAATAAATACTCAAGTCAATGTTTTGCATATCAATGTCTTACTCAGAAGATACTTCCAAGAAGAAAAATTCACATAATTTCCTTATTTAATACCTATGCCCTTGCAATCCTTTCAATAGAACTTCTTCAGCCAGAAGCTTTCCTGCTTTATCTGATCTGGAAATTGGAGGCACAAAGGATAGATTAATAATAAAAGAAGAAACAAGAACTTCAGAAGAACTTCAGATGAAGGTTGCACTTAAATAGTCAAAGAAGAAACAGACAAAGAAGGCGGAGAAGAAGATGAGTCACGTATCACATATGGAGAACTAAACTTATCTCTTCTTCTTGTGTCTATAGAAGATAAAGCACTCCCAGAGTCACTTTTGGGTTTGAGTTGCTCAGGCGACCCCCAAGTGGCCAAGCCCGAGTGAGTCCCCTAGTCCCTCCCTTCTTCTGGTGTCTAACATAAAAACACTCACTGAGTCACCAGTGGGCTCAAGCTGATCAGTCTACCCCCAATCCCAGGTTAGTTAGCTAGTCACTCTCGCTTCCTCGTGTCTCTCTTATAAAACATAAAAGCACTCGCAGAGTCCCTTGTGGTTTATTCGGCTATGCAGGGTTGCGCAATAGCTAAGAATCTGTAGAGCTAATTAAAGAAAAGGTGTGTCTAACCAGAGAAGATAAAAGACTCAAGATTTTGCAAAGAGAAGTGCCAGAATCATTTGGTTGGGATCAGTTTAAGGAAGAAATTGACCTAGGTTATCTTATGACATGATCCATAACTTAGCTAGTCCAGCTCCAGCAAACCGTCTACATGCATGATAGAAAGGTGAAGAACAAACCTATCCACTGCGATTGTCCATTTGCTGTCTATGAAATCCGTGGCAGCAAGTAATGTTGCTGGCCAAGCCAGTGCAACCAAAAGTGTACTTAACACAGTCAGCATAGCACCTTGCTTCATCAACTCCATTGCAATTCCTGAAGCACAGGCAAACATCAAATGCTGCTTGTCATACAAGTCTTAGGTGGTGTTTGTTCTTTTACTGTCTGAATCTGACTTGCTTGAGTCTGAGTCAGACTTCTTTGTCAAGGGGACATTAGTAATTTGAGGTTTTATTAGATAAGGGGCTCTTAATAAAAGACTTAGTTTATGTCTGACTCAAGTGGACCCAAAATCAGAAGTCAGCCATGGCAACAAGGCAGATAAAAAGCAAACATTGTGAAATCTTACTCGAGTCGATTTAGATCTTGACTCAAGTCAATTCAGATCTTGACCCAAGTCAATTCAGATCTCAACCCAGATTCCTAATCAAAATCTGAAAAAGAAATAAAAAACGACCACCAGCTTACTCAGATGTATTTACCACACGCACTTACTTGAAGTTAACCAGTCTTGTATTGCAGTGCTGACTGCAATCAAATTCTTGGACTCCCACTGTAGTGCATACCTGGATATGTTATGAGGATGTCAGCACTTACTTGAAGACAAAAACTTACAAGTGCCTCCGTTATGTTTCTGTATAATGGAACAGTATTATTATATAAGATGGATCATAAACTGGAATAATCATCAGATTCCTTGGGTCGGTTTGAATAGTCAGCATTATGAGGTTTTGATAATGACGTAAATTGTTTGAAGTTCTCGGCCAGGTGGATGGTTTAAAACCAATATTCAAACAGAAATGCATTTTGCTTATTTCAACGGTTCTAGACAAATGAAAGTACTACCCAGAATTATGAAACAAGTAAAAGACAAATACCAGAATAAGTGAGAGAAATAATTCAACTTTAATTAACTCAAAGTCTAATCCAATTAGATACAATATACTAAGGCAAGAAGGGATGAATATCTATTATATAAAACAGAAGGGAAAACGATGACTGGGACAAACATCCTTATTTAATTATGCATATTGTCTAGAAGCCCTTCTCAAAATTTAAAATATAGTCCTTCGTAGAAATAAAGTTACCTATTTAAAAAACAATAATCCTTTCCTTCTTAGAAATAAAATAACTAATTTTAGAAAAAAAGAAACAAAATAAATTTCATGGGTTAAAAAAAGAAATTAAAATCTCTATCTCTCAATGAAATAATAACTAATTTAAGAGAAAAGAAACAAAAAAGTATTACAAAAAAATAATAACTAATAAAAATCTCTCAATAAAATATAACAATAAATTTCGTAACATTTGATTGATACAAGTGTCGTTCGTGCCCTAGGGCACGGGATATACCCTAGTAGAAATAAAGAAACATCTTACAGAGCTTAAACACGAGGAAAGACATAGTTATAAGCTTTGTACCTCTCCAAGTTATCTTGTCCTTCCCAAGGTCTTACAAAATCTTCCAGCTCAAAAACAAATCCAGAGACAAAAATGCCAACTGCCAAGCGCTGAAAAAGAGAGTATTTTAGAAGAGACCCTGAATTAAAATATCACAAGAAGAGAGGGCAACTTCTAGTAGATCGTGATGGACATTAAATATCACATAATCCTGTTATCTGTGCTTACAGTACTCGTAGCCATTATGAAAACATACTCCTTGGTTATGATTTTCTCCAACAGATTTGATTTCAAATTCATCTACGCTTCCAGTTCTCCTAGCCATTTTGACGCCTGAAAGTCCAGCTCCAGCAGCTAGGATGCACAGACAAAGTTTAAGTTAAAAATGCAGATAATACTGTAACAATCACTATCTCGACAGAATCCAACTACTATCTAAATTTAATAGTTTCAATTGGAAAGACATGGACACTGCCCTTCCATATCTCACATAAAAATGAAGGGTAATGCTTTGATAGTTTTCACCTTCTCATACACAACAATTAACCGACTGCAAGTCCCTGCAGAACTGATTACGTTATGGGTGAATAAGGTGAAAGTATAATGATTATCTAAAAACTGGTGACTTACCCTAGAGCAAACTACTTAACAAATTGTTTAGGGCCTTTGGGCAATTGCTGCACTTCCATGTGACATTTATCTTAATGATCAACAACTTAACTTGTATTTCCAGACCTTATGTCCCTCCATGTGAAAGAAACTGTAGTTGGCTTAGTTGCATTGTTGGGCTCTAGGAAAGTTGGTATTGATATCCGACAAAATTTTCCCTTCAATAAGTATTAAATTAGATTTGGAACGTGTCCAACATAAGGATATATGGTACTCCATATAAATATTCATAATCAGGGAATCATGGTATAGCACAAAAACAACCCTCAGAATACTTTTCTAGTTTTCTGCATGTTCAGTCTCGTGTGTGTAACACGACAAAAATATCAGTCTAGAAAAGAATTTTGCACTTCAAGTTATTTTATAAGGTGATTCTTCATGACTCGTGATATTAAGAATTAAATGATAAATAGGTCATCTTATGTCAAAAATCTAATAGGTCCTAACCAAAGGATGGAAAATTTATATTTTAGAGTTTATCTAACACATAGCAAAGTTACCCCTCTAACTCAACCAAATTGGTGAATACAAGATTGAGTAAATTACAACAGATATTAGAAAGAGCTGCTTATAGTTCAAAATCAATTCTCGATTTACTTTATTTAAGAAATCTACTTTGAGAGCTAATTATGAGACTGGATATGGTAGACAGATACAACTGCAGCAAGTAAAACAACCAAAAAGGAGAAAAAACCGTTTTTAGAGAAACCAAAATTGACGAGAACTCCCTAAGACAAATTTTCCTTTGCCAAAAAGCATACATCAGTTCTTTTAGGCTTCACCTTCTTATGTTACGTTTCCACGGGTCTGCACAGATTTGCACGAGTAAGGCTTCCACAAATTCACCCATATGTTGCACATAGTTTGCATAGGTTTTGGAAAGGTCTCCAAAGCGAAGCCCAAGCCTAAACAAACATTAACATGCCTTTTTAACCAAGACCAGCCCAAATTTGGGGCTTCGGCTCAATTTCCGCTGAAAGGTTCAGGTTGTGAACTTCAGATACCATGGATATTAAGAGTTTGACTATTTTACAGCCATAGAATAATTAGAGTTGCAAAATTACATGCTAAACTTTGTAAAAGTTGTCAAATTCATGATCTTAGAGTAATCAACACATGTAAGCCTCTTCGGGGGATTCTCGGTGGATGCTTGAAGATGATTTCATCCTTAATATCTCGGCCTGGTGGAATGAAGCCTCTTTGGGGGATTCTCCTTGTCACTCTTTCTGGAGGAAGTTTCAGTATATTAAAGAAAAGCTAAAACCATGGTCTAGGGATTAATTCAATAAGTTCAACCGGGAATTCTCTAAGCTTCAATCAGACATATATAATTTTGATGTTATGGAGGAAACTCAAAGCTTGTCTTCAGCGGATTTCAGTTCTCGGAAGGAGTTGAAGACTTAGAAAGATTAATGGGTTTGGAGGAAGTGAGCCTGAGGCAGAAATCAAGATCCGTTTGGCTTAAAGCAGGTGACAAGAACA
>BEHA01050436.1:116580-136753 GCA_002897215.1 Eschscholzia californica subsp. californica
AAAAAAAAAAAAAACACAAAGTTTTTTGCTGACTGGGACAAACCAAAAGACAAATCTGGTCGTTCTTTGAGAATTTGATACGATCTCAACCATTTGATCTATTACCCACCCAAAAAATAACAAATTTATTGACCCTCTCATTATAATAAACACAATAACCCCAACACATTCTATTTTAATCTGGGTCGTTGGATAATAGTTCAACGACCGTGATCAACTTGGCGGGAACCATCATTTTTCCAACTGCAGACTTCATCTATTTTCCCCCCTCCCTCGAGACCCTAACGCCCCCTCCCCTCTCCATCTTCAATTCTTCAGTTACCCATCTCCCATTTAATTTGTTTGCTGGCTGGAACCTCCCATTTAATTTCCGTTACAAACTTTTTTTTATGCTCTTATTTAATTTCACATTCTAAAAACTCATCTTTCTTCTCAAACGAATGTATAGCTCTTCCAACCTACAGAAAGAAAAAGGGAAGATTTCAACAATTTGTAGGAGGAATGAAGTAAAAAATTGATAAAGTTTGTGATTAGGATGCTCTGGAATCTTTTATTCTCCCTCAGGTTTTCATATGTTCTCAATAAACTGATCCATCTTTTTTTTGTGTTTTTTGATTAATTTATCTTAGGATTCTAATGGAAGGAGGATTGGACTAAGGTTGAGGTTACTGTAGATACTTTTGTTTCTTTGATTCCTTTTTTATACACAATGAGCACATTCAATTGGAAATGTGTTATTCTTATTCTTGTTATAGAAATTTGAATTGAGTTGGTAATGACTCTGAAACTTCTAATTTTTTTTTGTGAAACCAACTTTTCCTAAAAGGGAATTCGATATGTTTAACAATAGGTTCAGAACAACCAATTGATTTACCCACTCTTTTGCCTTCGTTGTTTTTTTAACTTGTTAAGATTCTTCTTCTCTCACTTTTTCTTTGTTATTAAGACCAAACCTCTAGCTATCTTAATTCATTTTTCCTCTATAATACTGATTCGGCTCATGCATTAGAAGTTCTCTCACAAATATGATTATACTCATATCTCTATGATTATGTTCAATGGGTCTATGATCATTAGGGTTTTTTGCTCACTGATTTGGTTCATGATGTCTTCATTTAATCAATTAACAATAGATTTGAAATTCATTTTTTCCTCTTTTGTTCCTTATCTGATGAAGTTACTCGATTATTTTGGACTCTCTTATTTAGTAAACCTCCTTCTCTACATAGTTCTTTGTTGAGTTTGCTCATTCATTCCATGATCATACTTGTAATGTTGGAGCTAATTCGAATGTTCTAATTGTCTTAAAAATGAGTGAGAGAATAGATGATGAAAAAACTGCAGGTTTGAGAATGCAGTTCAGTTGCTAAAAAAATTGGGTAAACTGATACCTGAAACGTGAAAGTTAAGATGTTGCTAAAGCATGTAAGATTGGTGGTCAAAGCTCGTTCCAAGGCAATGGTAATTTTAATTTTGACACGTTCTTATGCTTGCGTAGCTTAATGTGAAGGGCTTCATCCTACCAAATATGTGCTCCATTGTAATCGAGTTGTTTGCTAGTCAAAGCTAGTAAATAGAAAATTTCTGTTGAAGACATAATTTAACTTTTAAATTTCAACCTAAATATATCGCTTCTTAGGTGGGCTGCATCTAACAATGGGTTATTGATTATGGCTTAAACGATGGCTTGAATAAGTAAGAGATACTCTCAACAAAAAAAAAGTAAGAGGTGCGAGGTTTTAAGAATGCAACTTGATGAAGATAATTAGGTAGCATAAGCTCAATTAAAATTCCGTGTCTATGAGTATTACGTCTGATATGAGCCCATGATATGAACCTTCTTGGATTATCATTTAGATTGGAATTTCAAGCACAATAGGTATACACTTCAACTATATCAACAATCTCTATGGTTCAAGTCCTCTTTGAGACTGACTACTTTTATCTTTTCATTTATTCTTTCAGGTACGAGAATGCATTTGGACAAAGGAGTAGTTAGAAGCATCCAAACCTATTGTGGACGATGTTCATGCTAAAGGGGGTGTATTATACGACCAAATTTGGCATGTTAAAAGAATTTGTTATTCAAGTAAGCTTCAAACTTGTAAGTTGTAACATTTCCTCTAATTAATTTTCGGTAGTCCTTTTTCCAGGGAGTTGCTACATCGAAGCTACTTGGTGATGACATTCAACAAAATAACAACATTCGTGTTTTGTAAATTACTAATAAAACCCTCAACCTTCGGAATGATGACCGCAACAAATCCTTAAACTAGCTTAAGCAAATACCGGAATTACAAAATTAGTCAGATGCATACATGTTCTTTCTATCTACCATGTATATGTAATTTCATTGGAACCCTAACGTCGATCGAATGGGAGCACAACAAAATTCACTTTTCCACAAAAGTTAAGGATCGATGAAATCCCACAAATTGTTAATGACTTCAGAGTTGCTACATGGAATGCTGTAAAGCCTTAAAAAATATTTCTTACCTTACAGATTTTTTTATTAAGGCACAAAAGCTAATTAAGAGATTCAAAAATAGTTATGAAGTTCTATTGTGGAAAAGAAATTCCTTACTCAATGATGTAAATTAATTTTTTTTTATTGTATCTAATGAGGCTAACTTTGTTGTGTAAAGGTTTTGACAGAGTCTAAATTTGTGGTGGTCATGGATACCTAATCGACTTGTTTATGAAAATCAAATCAATAATCGACCAAATGATTATGGTGTTTTTTGTTTCGCATTATAGGTCGTTGTAGCCACTGTGAATGAGATAGGAGTTGATAATGTAGGATTGAGTCTTTCTTCCTGTGCACATTATATGCACAAGGATGACTCAAACCATAATATTCGTAGGCATGCACATGGTTGAACCATTGAAACAGATATGGAATTCATTACTGTCATATGGTTAAGGCGAGGATAAAAACGTTGCGGAGAATGCTGACATTCATCGTAGTCTTGGACCAATAAGGCATCAAGAGTGGAATTTATGGTTGCATATGGGGATGGTATATTGAAACTGTACTAAAATGTTGTATTCTCAAGTGACTTTGAATTATTTTACTTATTTAGATTCATTTTAATGGACAACATACTTGGTTAGTACAATTTCAACACATTATGGACTTCGTTAGTATGGTTGTTTGTTGTGTTATTGTTTATTAAAGAAGAAATTAGGATTTTATTTTACCTGACTTATTTAAGTTCAGTTTAAGTATGTTTTTGCTTTGCAGAAATTTTATTTGTAATTATTTATGTTCATTAATTTCACTACTTTTTATATTGTTTATATCATGTAGTTACTTTAGCAGTGAAAACATGTTGCCAATCTTCTGAGATGAATTTAGAAAATTGACAGAGTTTCGTATTTTTTCTTCTGAATTTGCTTTATTCCCTCCGTAAAACATTACTTTTGTCTTTACACATCTGAATTTCGTTCAATCACCGTCTATACTTTCTAATTTTGAAAACTATTTTTTTAGGATTTATACGACTAAGACAAGATTAGGACATAACATTATACAAAATTTGCCGTGCCAGGAGGCACGGGCTATACCCTAGTACCATTAAAAAGTTGTCGATTACTTGTATCTTTTTTTTCCTCTTTTACTAGATCCTCCCTTACATGTAGTATTTTTCCTTCTTTTCCTTTCTAGTTAGGGTATTTCTTCATCAGATTTCGCGACCTCCCTCTGAAGAATGTTGATATCCAACTCATGAAGATTTTCCTCTAAATTAGTATTACTTGTATTATTCTAAGATTTGATCTAACAACTCACTCATCGTCCCTATCAATTTCATCAACAACTAAGGTATCCTCTACATTCTTTTCCTGTTTTATTCTTTTTGTTAGTTGTTTGATCATTAGCTTATTGTTGTACATGACGAAACTAAAACATTTAACTTCGTTGTACCCAATCTATTCCTTCTTCTTGTACGAATCTAAAGTTACATAAACTTCCACGTTAATAGTCTGTTGTTAACATCTAGTAATTGCACATCTTGCGAGTAACATAAATATATATTACCTGCTAATTAAAGATTGCCCAATTTTTCACACGCAGATAAGGTACTAGTCAAACTTAACATTCTAATGGCAATAGTATAGGTGTACAACTGCCATAAGATGCCCACCAACGTGCTACAAAAACAACAACCGTCTTTTGTTGGTATAAATAGTTATAAATTAGGTAATGTTAATTATAAGTATGAATAATATATCCTATATTACCAGATGTTTGCTTCTTCCTAGTTGCCTCTGCCTCCGGGCGACCAAATAGTTCTTCTCTGCCTTCATACTTGTCAAGACCCTCATGATCGTTAATTCTCTCTTAATCATTCGGAATGAGTTTATCCATATAATTGTAAAGTCCATTAATGACTTTGCTGTGACTCGAGAAATTGGACTCATATCGAAACTAGGGTTTAGGAAATATGTCGCGGCATGCAGATCTCGATGCATTTGGTAATCCCATTTATCATCAATGATATCTCATATTTTCATTTACTTCGATAAATCATTGTCAAAAATTTTGACAATATCTTCTTTGGCCTTGTCCATAGCTCCATATATAAAACCCATAGCTGGCATTTTTTCTGAATCAACTAATCTTAACACACCAACTAAAAGTTTTGTAGCCTTCAGGGAATATATTAAACTTGGCCAGAAATTATTTTCTCTCAATATTATTTTTTGACAGCTTTTCCTTCCTCCTTTTCCGTCCATGAGCAATTGTTCCACTTAGTAGAACTAAACATCTCTTCCAATTGCGACTTACTTTGCAACATACTTCGTAGAGTGAGATTTGCCGTATGAAATCGTGTTGGAGCGGGTCGAATCAACTCTCTCTTCAAAATTTTCCTCATTAAAACAAGCACCCAACCATGACTATATATGAAGTTACTTGCTTGTTTTTCTTTTCGATGAGCATTTGCAAGTTGAACTAACTTATATATCTTTTCAAACATTACGTCGATACAATAGGCAACACATGGTGTCCAATATAACCTCTTTCTCCTTTCTATTAATTTTTCTCCTACTTTGCAAGTGGATGCATTATCTGTTACAACTTGCACGACATGCTCTTCTCCTACCTCTTCAACAATCTCATCTAGAAGCTAAATATCATGTCAGCATCTTTAATTAAGTCTGAAGCGTCAATGCTCCTAAAAAGATTGTCCCTTCTAGGCAATTAACTAAGAAGTTAAGCAACTGTCTACCTCAAATGACTTTCCGTCCATCAGACGTATGCTAACACCAGTACTTGGCCATGTCTCCTTTACCTCTTCAAGCATCTTGTTTGTAGTATCAACCTCCTATTTAAGTATCCAAGTAGTCAACTCATAACTCGATGGAATTTTCAACCCACGTCCATACTCACCAACCGATCGAAGCATATTAGCAAAAGATGGACTATTTGCTACAATGAAAGGTATTCCATTTTCAAAAAAATCGACCAATATCCATGCATACTTTGTTCCTGTGTTCCTTGCCATTTGCTGGTGGAATTACACGTGACCCACTTCCATCTTGATTCTCGTCATTTAAAACCACAAATCTATCCATAGGGCCTCTTGTCCCACGATCTGATACTCCACTTGGACCACCACTGATAGTACTTTGGTTCGTACTTAAATTTCATTGCTCTTCTCCACCAAAATAAGAACGTCTCTTCTTTTACTTCGGGTGGTACTTTATCACATGGTTTAACATCTCGATGATTACACGATAGATGATTCTTCAATCTCGTCGCTCTTCCTCTTATCGTCTTACAACAAAACTTGCACTCAAAATAAGAATAGGATTTTCCGCAAGAGTCGGTCCTTGAGTTTGAACTCCGTATTTCCAAGCTGAATCTTTTCTAGTGTTACTGCTCATTATCACCCTTCTTAATAAACAATTAACTAATTATTTATCTACCACGCATATGAATTGAGACATTTGATGGACTACAAAATAATAAGGTTTATTTCCCTAATAGCCCCCAACTTTGTTACCAGTTTCCTGCCTAGCCCCCATACTTTATCAAAAATACCCAGATGACCCCCTTTTTCAGATTCCGTTATAACACCGTTAACTAGTCATCACCTCTCTCTCATCCAACTCATCGCCTCTCTCTGCCACCTCATCATCTTCACCTGCGAATGTCGCAGGTCGGCCAATTTTCCGGCCGACGACCTTCAAACATTAAAAAATAAAAAAAAATTAACTCTCCTCTCTCTCTCTCTAAAAAAAATATAAATTTTTTTAAACTCTCCCCTCTTTAGAAGAATGACAAAAAGAGACTTTATGGGCACCCATTTGTGTCCAAGTCAAATTGGTCTAAAGACTAGTCAACTTGACTAAGTCTAGGGTTTTGATTAAAAGAAAAGAAAACAACCAAGCGATCTTCGACACTATACAACAACTTTAAGGAGGTTAAGCAAGGAGGGAGCTAGGGTTCTTGAGGGTTTGAGCGAGGCAAAAGAGAGAAGAAAGAGGAAGAAGACCAGCCAAAGCTTTGGCCGACACGAGTTAGAACAAGCACGTGACAACAACAATGGAGCTGCTTGGGCTTGCTCGAATTTTTCAAGGACAAGCACGGGACGCGTATGGGACCATCTTCATAGCTCGGGACGACTCAAACATTACAGCGAACAGCAGTTTAAGGCCGAAAAGACTAGTGTTTGGCCGGATCTCAACATATTGGTTAGATTTCTTCATATCTTAGCCGGAGTTTTCAAAACTTTTCCGGCCACTTTCTTGGCCGAAAACTTTAGTGGTTTTGTTTGATTCATCATTGCCTTGCTTCCTTGGTGTTTGATTTGTTTTTGGATAAAAACTTCTAGAGAGAGAAAGCAAGGGGTTAAGCCTCTATGGAGTTTGAGTAAGAACGAAGAAGATGAGTCTGATTGCTAAAGTGAACTCTGGCTTTTGCTCGGGGACACCCATTTTCCAATTCTAAAGGGTCCAAAATTTTTTTAAAGGGAGGTCGGTCGCACCTATATACAAATGTTTTCCGACGATATTAGCCTCACACCACATCGAAAAAGGAGGATTTCTCATCATTTTTTTTTTATTTATTAATCATTCACCATGTTTAGCTAACTCTTGTAATCAGATACTTATGAAGCATGATTTGATTTGTGATGAATTACTTATTATTTCTTAAATGCGAGTTCAATTAACTTCGTCTAATTTTATGAATTAGAGGTCTCGATCTTAATCGTCTATTGACACGTAATTAGATAGTGCGTGCATGGCTAGATAGTCGATGCTTAGTAACTTTTGATCGATTATACTTATTGTGACTCATTATACTTTGGAATGTCATATTAGTTCATTGTCAACTCATTTGATAGCGTGTGCTTTATTTGATAGTCGATGCTTAGTAAAGTTAGATCGATTATACTTATTTTGACACATTATGCTTAGGATTGTGAATGTATGTGGGTGAAGTTAATTAACCTTCCATTTTAGTAGATAATTAGTAGTTATCGTTATCAATCTGGTGGACCAAAGTACCCTCTCACCCGAATTCTTGCGACTCTTCTCCTGAATCTCTCTCACCTCTCACTTAGATAGTTTAGTTTTATTTGTTTTCTTATTTCTTACAAATCAATCAAATTTATGAAAGTGGGGCATGCGTGTCTTAGTCTAAGTTAGTTATTGGCATATTGATTATTAGGTTAAACTCGCCTTCAATATCTGAAGTTGCATTCCTCTCCTGTGGATCGACCTCGGTCTTACCAAGTACTATAACTTGATCCCATATACTTGCGAGAATATTCGAGCCTATCATCTGGTTCGAACAGATCTAGGTCTGTTCAAACCAGACCTTGGTCTGTTCGACAGACCATTGGAGGTCTGCGAATAGACCTAGATCTGTTCGAACCAGACCTCCTCTCTCTAGATATGTTTAGATAGAAAGGAAAGAAGAAAAAAATTATTGTTTTTAGATGGAGAGGAGAGAAATTTTAATTTTTTTATGTTTGAAGGTTGCCGGCCATAAATTTGGCCGCCCGACGACCTTCGCCAATGAAGACGATGAGGAGGCAGAGAGAGGTGATGAGATGGAAGAGATAGAGGTGATGACTAGTTAACGGAGTTATAACGGTAACTGAAAAAGGGGGTCAGCTGGGTATTTTTTATAAAGTATGGGGCTAGGCAGGAAGTTGGTCACAAAGTTGGGGGCTATTTGGGAAATAACCCTTTTTACTAACAGACATATATGAGTATGGTTTGTATTAAGAGGCAGAATCAAAGTATGAAAGAAGCATTAACCGTCTCAATAATATTCCATTTGTTGTATCCCAGTTTGATTAATAGAAGAAGGGGGGTAGCCATCGGGACCTGGAGCCGACTCGACTTTAAGGCTAATAAGCTGTCATTTCAACTTCTTCTCTGGGACGTATAGATATGAGTGAGCTATTTTGAAAGTCCGATATCATCTCATTGAATAGATTGAGGATCTCCTCGGGTGTGGTAGTATTACTCGAGGTAGAGGTAGTATGAATGTGATCAGTGGATATCATTAGCAATGTCATCCTCTTTCGAAATACACTCCCCATTATTATTTTTGATAAAGTGGATTATGTTTTTTCTTATTTTAGCTAGTTGTCGTAGAGTGGAAATATCTGGTCTATTATCACCTAAAGAGATGAAGGAATTTCAGGACTTTTCTTTCCATAACATTTTATGTTGCTTATCTAATCCTTCAAGTTGATTACTTAAGGCTGGATAATGATCTCTGTTCAAAGGTTGCTGCAACAGCTTCAGAGTCATTGAAATCTAAGAATCGATGTTACCGAAGACCAGTTTGTTCTATTGCCCAGTTTTATACTCAATCTAGTCAGCTTCAATTAAATATGGCTACTACTACTATTGGTGTTGCTACATGACCAACAATTGGCAATAGAATTATGGTATTCAAGTTGCATCATCCAAGCGCGCACAAATTTGAATGGTTTTGGGACATAGAACTGGGATGGGTGGTTGTGAGCAGAATATGAATGTGGTTGGAATCCACTCCATCTAAATGAGTACTACGAGTATTGGTCCGGAGTGCCATCAATCACAAATCTAACAGAGGAAGGTAAAAGACCATAAAAAACTGCCAACATGCATGACGAGAATTAATGGATAATGCCATTAATACACATCAGAATAATAAAGTCTCGGGCCGAAGGGGAGTAGATAACTACAACAAGAAATCAATACAAGGCAAAGAAAAGCACGGAACACCATTCAACAAAAGGCGAAATGAATTTCATTCATCACATGAAATATCTATTAGAGAAGAAATTACAACCACTTCTACAAAGATATCCAAATCACCTCATTAGAGGGAAAAACCTAACAAACACGAAATGGCCGACCAGAAGATATTTAAGAATGAGAAAGAAGTTCAATAAAAAAAGGGCATCTCCGGCCTCTACCAAAGATCTAGAAGCAGGGGGGCGATCCATCTGTGAGGAATGAGGAACAAAACGCAAGAGATAAGAGAAGCCTAGATGAAATTCTCGAAAAAAAAGGCATCTGGAACTCGATGTCTCACTATCTAGCCATCCTGGACAATGTGGATAAACAAATACAACCCGAGGATACCGAACCATCCTTGCTTTATTTCAGAATTTCTGAAGAGGTAACGACAGGAGACCAGCCGCACATCAACTAGCTCAGTAGTGTCGCTTTAGACGATGAAGACCCAAGGGGTCAACACCGCCACTATGAGAAAAACGCACTTTGAACACCACCAAGAACAAATAGTCTCAAAACAAAATTCAAACAAGGACCTCATCTTCAAATTCAGAAAGATTAGAAGACTTCAAGAAAAATATGAAAAAAACAGGAAACAACTTAGAAAAAGTTGTCCATGAAGCAAAACAAACACCAAACAAGCTCTTTATAGAGGGAGATGAAGAGCAAAGGCATCGATAAGTGGATGCCTTAAAGGATGAAGAATAAAACGCCTCGGGAATTGAGTAAGTCGTAATTGCGTTACAATGAGTCGAGGCGGATCTCTGACCAACTCAGATATAACATTAATTTGACAAGAAACGACTAGGACCATGCGCCAACCGAAAGAAGACGCGTGTCCCGCATCTGATAGAGAAGGTAATGTGGCCAGCTTCCCAAAAACGTGTAATCAGAAGATCACATGCCTGACGAGGATCTATCAACTCAGAAAGATATCTATCGAAGATCCTAAAACAGAGGAACTCATAGATATCCAAGTTCCAAGATACAAGATAACTCCAAAAGAAAACCCTAAATCTCCTACTACGAAAGAGTAGTCTCAATCCCAGATGGAAGATCTCAACCGCCTCATCATCGCTATCTGTCAGCAGTCAGTCAAAGCAACCTATAAAAGGGCATCAAATACCTCCAAAAAGGTACATTCACAAAGAACTCCAAGATTCACTCAATATTCAATTCTTTTAACTGCTAGAGCAATCTGATTGTCTTGAGCATCGGAGAGATTTCTGACTTCTTTGCAGGTTTCCCCTGGTTTCTAGGAGTAGAAGCGGGAACAGGATTGGACGTAGCGAGAGATAACACAACAGATTCATTCATCACGGCGAGATCCAACATTTTGTTATCTGTATTCTAATTGATACCAGGTTGACAAATTTTGACATCAGCAAAGATGAGGCGGTTGAGACTCATCGTGTTGGATTGAAACTATTATTTCGTAGTCTGAAAATATTAGGATTACTCTTTGAATTATCTTATATCTTTGTATTTAGAAGTTACCTTCTTCATGGATACTTGATACATTACGTTTCCGAATTTGTAGATTCATTAGGAGATGTTTCCTCCTTGTGGGACTCTTGAAGCCCCAGTTAATTTGATCAATACTTAAGGTCCTCACAGAATGGAATCTTTGATAGGATTTGGGATTAAGTCGACAAACATTGAAGCTCAAGTTTGATAAATACTTATGATCCTCATCGAATGGAATCTTTGATAGGATTTGCGATTAAGTCGACAAGCATTAGGCACACTTCTACCCCCAATGTTTTGGGATTAAGGTATCGGTCCTATTTAGGCAGACCTCCTAGTCTTCTCTTAAATCCCAGGGCAGACTAAAGGAGACGTTCTTCTGTCTGAGAGAGATATCCTTCCGAAGGAATGTCCTTCGACCAAGATGATAATGCGCTCAACTTGTCAGATAGGATAATGATGACTTTATCCAGAAGATCATCTAGTACGGTCGAATTAGGCGTCCTAATGCTTAGCTAGAAGCCAACTACGATCATCGGATCACTTCGGTGATTCGCGACTAACATCAATCGGATCCTACAACGGGTTACACCAAAGAGTTATCGGAGAGATAAAACTAGAGGGAACGGGGTTAAAAGAGTGGATTAGATCCTATCTAATAGGGCCAAAAGGTTCGGATAAGATCCAGACAAAGATTGAAGCAACCAGGCTCGGAAAAAAAGCCCAGAACAAAGAGAATGGGTCGGCCATATTAAAGGAGTCCAGGCCCTGGATGACCACTTAAAGGAGTCCCAGACGGGACAAAACTCTCATTTGCAAATCCCAATGAGAAAGAGTTTGAGTCTTATCTTTTCTGGAATTCTTATTTGAATCGTAATTAGAATGAGATTCTAATTCTAGTGTTCTCTATATAAGGATCATTATAGAACAAAAAAGGTGTGGAATTTTCTCAAAGAAAAAATCTATCTCTACAACGTCAAGTAGAGAAAGAGATTTTAGAGAAAAAGCTCTCATTTTAACTATCTAGTAAAAGAAGAAGAGTTATTCATTTCAACCTCTCGATAAGATCCTAGCTGACTCTAAAGGCAGGAGATCAAGTCGATTGCTCGGGTGTCTCAAGTAGAGGAGTTGCAATTTGGAGCTCTCATCTTCGGGATAAGACATCGAGTTTAGTTTGAGGGAAAGCTATTCAGGTAAATCTCTATCCAGTTCTGTTTCATCTTTAGTTCTCGCATGTGACCCTGGAAACTAGTGTTAGACGTCTGAGATTCCGCTTAAAACATTAGGTGACACCAAAACCCAACACAGACATGGTTGTATTTGAGCAAAGGCAGAGCTTAAGACACCTAAGATGATCGTAACGACCCCCCAATTTCGGGCTTGTGGCAGACCTCTTTCGAATTCAACCTCCCTTTTGACTTGATACGGGTTGACCCGTTGGGATTTTGGTCTTGATGCAGCGCATAGTAGGCAAAAGATAAAAAGTATAAAGATCGCTCCTTTATGATTGATTAAATCAAACAAAATTGTATTCAATTAACTAAACTCCCTTAACAATGAACATAAAAGACCTATTTATAGGCTTGAAACCCTAAAATAATAGAAGTCTGAAGTTACTAAAACTCTAAATAACTAGAATCTAGAAAACTGTTAAAAACTAGGAAAAAACCAAAATTGAGAAACTGCTAAAAACTAGAAAATCTTCCCAAAAACAACTAATATTCGGAAATTACTAAAACTAAGAAATATAGAATTCGGAAACTACTAAAAATAGAAAATCTTCCTCTAAGTCATCCAATCCCTGACTTGCCCCGGTCCCACTTAGCATAAAATTATAATGTTATTATGTCAGCTGCATCATCCTCCTCGGGTTGGACAAAATTCGACCTCGAATTTGAATCGTCCTCGACCGAAGCATCTCCAGAATATGGTAATAAGTCTTTGACATTAAAAACATCCGAGGAGTGCACATGACTTAGCAATTTCAGACGATAAATATTCGGATTAATTTTTTCAAGTATCTCTAGTGGTCCGATTTTCCTTGTTGATAACTTGTTATTTTCACCCACTAAGAATTTTTCTTTGGTTAAACCAACCTAAACATACTCGCCCTCCTCATACTCCACGTGTTCCCCTAGGCTCGCCTTATATGAACTATATCGGTAAGATCGCTCTAGGAAATTGATTTATTTGATGTTGAACATCTTTTAGCGGTGGTAAACCGTCAGATAGATCTGTAGGGAAAACAGAATATGGAATTACCTCATCCACAATACTACTTTCCTTACCAATCATCATATATTCAACATCAGTTTGTTCAACCTCCTCAATGAACAACCCATGAGATAAGAAATTTGAAGTGTCACTCTTGTTAGTTGTAGGAACATCAATTTATTCAACCTCCTCAATAAATAACTCACGAGATAACAAATTTGAAGTGTCACCTTTGTTAGTTGTAGGAGGAATCTCTGTACGAGGTAGCAACACAATTTTCTTCTTGTCGAATTGAAAACTATAAGTGTTATTTCTTTGCTTCACTTGTTGCGATTTTTGATATATTAACTTGGTGTAGTTATGTGGAAGAAAAGTTGCACGCATATATTTCTTCATCTTCTCCCACGAAGTTACCTTTGATTTCCCTGTTCTGGACCACACTAACTTGTGTTGCTGCCACCATGCAGCGACCCTGTCACGAAGTCTAGTAGTCACAAAAGGAACCTGTTTATCCTGAGGTATCCCCTTAAACTCTAGAATATCGTCAACCATAGTTAGCTAGTCGAAGAATTCTTCTGGTTGACCACGCCCTCCGAATTTCGAGATATCAATCTTCAATCCCACTTTCCTTCTCCTAGAACCGTGATTGGTTTGGTTCCTTCTTCCCCAAACGTCCCTAGCAAAAGGATTATAAAAATCATCTTCAATAGATTCATCATCCCTTACCGAGTGACGATTTGGTGAAGTCAGTTCCCTTTGATGAACAATGTAGGCATCTAACCGATGCGTAAATTCTTTCATCATTCGAGTCATTTGTTGTCGTCATTCGTCAACACCGTCTAATCGTTGATTTATAGCTTCAACTCTTTCATTAACAATATCCATAGGATCCTCCCTACCTTTAGCAGGTTGTCTTCTCGGTAGCATTGTTAAAGATCGACGCAAGTTCTGATACCAACTGATGCAGCGCGTAGTAGGTAAGAGATAAAAAGTATAGAGATCGCTCCTCTATGATTGATTAAATCAAACAAAATTGTATTCAATAAACTAAGCTCCCTTAACAATGAATATAAAAGGCCTATTTATAGGCTTGAAACCCTAAGATAATAGAAGTCTAAAGTTACTAAAACTCTAAATAACTAGAATCTAGAAAACTGTTAAAACTAGGAAAAAACTAAAATTGAGAAACTGCTAAAAACTATAAAATCTTCCCTAAAACAACTAATATTCTGAAATTACTAAAGCTAAGAAAATATAGAATTCGGAAACTACTAAAAATAGAAAATCTTCCTCTAAGTCATCAAATCCCTGACTTGTCACGACCCCACTTAGCATAAAATTTTAATGTTAGCTTGTCAGCTGCATTAGGTATTTACTTGACTTATTGACCGTAGTTAACTGATGACTATTATTTTGATCATCACGAGTCCCGTCGCTCCTCAGTTGAAAGTAAAGAAACTAAGGAGTAAAAGAACTTAGAAGTCTTTCCTTTGATTTCCACAAATACTCATATGCAAATAATTCACATACAATTATGATGATGCACGATTAACTTAAGCAAATAAATTTTTCGCATTTTAAGATATACTTGAACCAGGGTTATGCTGATAGCCAGGTTGTTCTTTGCGTAGTTGAATGTTTTTATAGCACTACTTTCAAGGGCTATTCTCTAGAGCTACTTTCCAGAATTTGTCGACGTGTCCGTTCACAAGCGACGGATTTTAATACCTTTGCTTTTGAAGAACGAATTTCGCTCTTAACTTTTGATTTTTGAGTCAGGTGACTGATCCTTTGATCACATGTTTTCGGAGTTATCTTTTGGGTAACTACTATGATACCTTCTCTGCTATGCTTGGGCACGCGTCTTCTTTTCATTGGCGCAAAACCTTAGTCGTTTTTTTGTCACATTAGTGTTGTGTCTGACTATTGACAATATCAATTGACTATAGATAAGGGATAAGGCCTAACTTCCTGATCGCGACCATCTTCCATTGGGCCTCTCGGTCAGATCATTAGTGGGCCTAACACCCGGGTTACTACATTAGCGTAGTTTTCAGATTTTAGTATTTATGATTTCCATATTTAAGAGTCCTAGCAATCAAGGAAAGTATCCTTAGTAGTTATCTTCTTTCATTATTTGAGTCTAACTAGGAAAGTATAATCTCTATATAAGAGAATTCCAGTCTGTCTTGTGAAGCATGAATTGAATTATCAAAGTACAAAACCCTCCTTGATTGCATCTTCTTCCTTTAATTATTACAGTTATTACCGTTTATCTTCGTTTATTGTTATTTCTAATTAGGTTTTATCAATGAATTCTTCTACTTTTACGCTTCCGTAACTATCTACATCAGCTGGTATCATGAGCCCACAAAATCCTAATACAAAAAACGAGAAATTTTTTTCTCTACCCTTCACCACAACTTCATCTCTCCACCGTTCTTCATCCCTTCTTCCAAAACCTTCGGATCCTGCAGAAAGACATGACGTTTTCAAATCAAGACTCACCATCAACAATAAGGTGTGTGATTTTATTATTCACAACGGTAGCGAAGAAAACATGATATCACTTCGCCTCGTCAAAGCACTAGGTCTTCCTACTTACGACCACCCTTGCCCGTATAAACTCGGTTGATTTTCTGACAAAAACGATTTATCGGTTCGCCAACAATGCATATTTACGTTCTCCATCGGTTATTACTACCGCGATTCTCTCTGTTGTGACATGGAGAACTGTCATCTCATCCTAGGACAACCATGGATTTTCGATGCTGATGCCGTACGTAGAAATCATAATAATACTTATGAGTTTGTTTGGCATAAGAAACTTGTCATCCTTGTTCCGCTGCAAGAAAACCCGACATCGACTATAGATAAACATGAGGTAACTGCTCCACCCAAAAATTTTGAATCCCCTTCCAAAGATGATTTTGGTTCTGAATCAGGTTCTCAATCTTTTATCGCTTTACCTACCAATAGTGAAACTCATGAATCCGAGAAACCAACAGAAAAAGTCAAACTAAAACCTATTTCCACTCCTTCAACTTGTCTTGTTCCAGTTACACCCTCAACCGACTCAGAGAAATCAAGGAACAAAAGGAACAATTATATTGATAAAGAAACAGACAGAGAAAGAGTACGAAATAGACAGAAAAGGAGAGATTTAGAGAGAGAAAGAAAGTTTTCGTCTCCATTATTTATGGCGTTATACCTTTTATTTAAATCAGCTTCTGGTTACTCTCTGTTAGAAGCACACGTTATCAATGAAATTAGAAAACCACTGAAGTTGTTCGTGACTCAGTTGTTGATCTTAATCGGTTTCTGAAAGTTGTAAAGATCGCTACTCTTCAACCATTTGCTTATACTTTAGATGCTCTCAATCAACGTAATGCTGTCTCTGAAGGGCTAATGACTGAGGAGTTGAAGAACTTTTTGGAGCTGAACTTGTCAAAAGTAAAAGAAGGAAAGAAACCCAAGTTCGGTTTTGCCGAGCCAAAGATTGGATCACGTATTTCAGAAGATACCAAAATTCATGGCCAAAGCAGCTAGTTTGTTCTTGAACTTCTCCACGGAATACGCTTGCATTGTGACAGGTTCATAAAAAATCTTAAGCCTTCCGATCTGGATAAAGCTCAGCTCGGTTTGGGACATAGTTGCAGTCGAGCAAAGGTGAAGTTCAATGTCAACCGAGTTGATAATCTGGTTATTCAGGCTATCTTCCTTCTCGATACCCTCGGTAAAGATGCGAACTCCCTCTCTATGAGAGTTAGAGAGTGGTACTCGTGGCACTTTCCCGAACTAGCGAAGATAGTGAATGATAACTATCTCTATGCCAAAGTTGCCAACTATGTTGAGAACAAGTTAATGTTGTCTGAAAACAAAATCCCAGGCTTAGCTGAGTTACTTGGAGACAAAGACAAAACAAAGGAAATTATAGAAGCAGCAAAGGCATTAATTAATGGGACAAGATTTGCCTCCAATTGACTTGATTAATATTAAGCAATTTGCCCACAAAGTGATGGACTTATCTCAAGACGGGCTTATCTTCTATTCCTTTTTTTCCCGACGAGCTTCTGCACGAAACAAAGGTCGTATGGCTCGTTACCTTGCAAATAAGTGTTCCATTGCCTCCCGTATTGAATGTTTCTCAGAGAGGAACACAACCGTTTTTGGCGAAAAGATTCGTGAACAGGTAGAAGAGATACTTAACGCGCTTGCAGAGCGTGGAGTTCTCATCGTCTTTGTTGCAATGCACATTTTTGTTTTCGTTACAGACAGAATATGGTGATGATCTTAAAGTTACACTTGAGTGTGACATTAATCGAGTTACTGAGTTAATAACCAAGTATTTTGTTCCAATGTTTGTTACATCAACAATCTGTTTTCTTAAACCAGGGTTGATGATTGTTACCGAGTATAGGAACGAGGAGCTGTATCGGTCCAAGGCTATTCGAGATAGAGTCGACGATGACACTCCGTTTGCTACACTAATGTATAGTGTAGAACGTTTTCTAGCTGTTTATTTTCAATCCAGATGTCTTATAAATCATGTAAGAATTGACCAAGTCGAGAGCTTGATGTCCATTATGGATAAGAGATTAACCCTTGGAGCAGGAGAGGTTGGAGTGAGTACAGTTGGAAGTGATTATACATGGCCACGACTTCGTGCAAATTTTTCTACTGGAATCCTATTTGATCCCGACAAATATATGATGGAAATATTCTAAAGATCTTCATGGTTGCTTTTCTTATAAAGTATAATGTGGTCTTCTTCGGATTACTAGATGACGGGCGTTGTCGCAATTTCTTGCACTCTTATACACTAATACTGTTTTTGCAAATATTTCGGCATCAGACGATTCCGTTTATGCTTGGTGCTATAGTCTTTCTTTGTCTTCTTCAAATTTCCGGCAACTCTCGCGCAAAGTGGGAATTAAGGATTGCCTCAGTGAAATCATCGTACGTGGTACCACCAATCTTTTCTTTTTCGAAAGGTTCAGGAAAAACTTTCTCTAATGAGTTTGAAGTTGGCAATTTAGGTATAGTCTTTCTTTCCAAGCAACGAACTCCAGTCAGCGTTTCCAAGAAAATCGGTCAGAAGAAGTTTGTTCCTTTTAAGACCCTCACCAAGATTAACGACAATGCGTTTGTGATTGACCTTCCTCCGGAGTCAATATTTCCAACACCTTCAACGTCGCCGATCTCTGTCTGTATTATTCGGATGATCCTTTTTATGACGACACCAACTCGGGGGCAAGTTTTTCCTCAGCGGGGGAGTATGATGGCGACCATCTTCTATTGGGCCTCTCGGTCAGATCATTAGTGGGCCTAACAGCCGGGTTACTACATTAGCGTAGTTTTCAGATTTTAGTATTTAGAATTTCCATATTTAAGAGTCCTAGCAATCAAGGAAAGTATCCTTAGTAGTTATCTTCTTTCATTATTTGAGTCTAACTAGGAAAGTATAATCACTATATAAGAGAATTCCAGTCTGTGTTGTGAAGCATGAATTGAATTATCAAAATACAAAACCCTCCTTGATTGCATCTTCTTCCTTTAATTATTACAGTTATTACCGTTTATCTTCGTTTATTGTTATTTCTAATTAGGTTTTATCAATGAATTCTTCTACTTTTACGTTTCCGCAACTATCTACATCACTTCCGCTTAGAGATTGAAAGTTAATAAAACTAGCAAATGCTTATTTTTATTAAAAAATGACTATTGAATTCTTATAAAAAATAAATAAAAATAAGGGAACTGCTAAAGGCGCCTTCAAGAATGGCTCTTCATGCCTTATTCTATAGGTGCATGGCGTTTCATACCTTTCAAATTTTTTTTCGTTGGAGCCCCCGATAAGCCAAGCGCCCCTTAACCCCCTCCCCCTTCTCACTTTCTGCCCTAATTTCTTTTTCTTCCATGTTTTTGTCCGATTTCTCCTCTCTCTCGCCATCTCTCTCACTCTAGACTCTTTCCTCTCTTTAGTTCTTATTCTTCCACGATTTTTCGTCTGATTTCTCCTCTCTCCCTCTATTTCTCCCTCTCTCTCTATATCTCTCCCTCTCTTTCTCTTCTTCTATGTAATTTGGTCATCGACTAAAGGTTGTTCAGGTGAAGATAAAATGAGCCAAAATCATGATAATTAGCTCGAAATCAAGTCGCTTTAACAAACCATTACAAGCGAAATACGAAGAAAAAGACCCATTTTTCATCCTCCCATCATCCAATTTCTAAATGAGAAGGAGATGATTCTGTGTTTCAAATGGAGTAGAAATTCCTTCATCATTGTCGTTCCTGCAGGCTTTATCATAATGGGATTTGAAATGTAAATAACTTCTCTTCGCTACTACCACAACAACCATTTTCACCACCACCGCCATTATCACCACCACCGCCCCGTCATTATCATAAATGAGATTTGAATAGGCTGTTGAGGTGAAAATGGAGATGAAGTAGAGATTAGATTGATGCAACTTGAGGAGTTTTTTTTGTTTCTTGGGATTTGTTAGATTCGACGATGATCTGCCTTATTGGGATATTAGTGATTTTTCTTTTTCTTTTTGGGGTTCTTATTTTGTTATAATGGAAGGGACAATAAAATTTGTTGGAGCAACACACCATGATCTTTTCAAGAGGTTTGGTCAATCCGAAACCCAAAGCAAGATCTTATACTGGTTCGTTCGAGAAAGACGCTAACTGATTAGAGTCAAAGGACATTTATTTCGGTCAATCTACTCCGTGGAACACGAAGAGCAATTATTGAGGGCATATTAGCCGAGACCTAAAAAATAATTCAAAAAAAAAAGGAAAACGAGAAGACCTTCCGTAATTTTTCTCAATTGTCATAGCTTTGGTGCAAAGTGGAAACAACAAAACAAAACATAAAAGCAATCCGTTTCAGTTTACACGTTACCGATCATATAAGAACAACTTGTTCATCTCCTCTTCTCTGCCTTGACGCGCGTAAGAACCGGAACGAGACTTTACAAAAGAGAGAGAGAGAGAGAGAAAGAGTAGAGAGAGAAAAGAGGAGAGAGAGAGTTTAAGATCATGATCGGAAGATCCGTTCGTAGGTGCGAAGGCACCGCCATGGGAGCTATAGTCATTGATCTTCGGCCCGGTGTTGGTATTGGTCCATTCAATCTCGGTATATTTCTTCATCTATTCTTTTACTGAATTCCAAAAATTAGGTCATTTAGATGTTAAAACTTTCACTTCCAAATTTGATTCACCCAACCAATTA
>BEHA01050436.1:147901-165988 GCA_002897215.1 Eschscholzia californica subsp. californica
GATTCGTATCTTAACTACATTCAGAACAATGGAAAAACTTTAGGTGCAGATGATAACATCGATGAATTTGGCTGGGACAATAAGCATGTCGGCATTAATGTTCTTATCTCCAAGGTCAGCAAACTTTTATGTGCACTTTCGCGTGCATATTGAAGTATAAATCTTTTCATTAGACTGTACGTAAAAGGTGTAAACAGAGTGTAAGAATAGTTATATATTTTTTTTTTCTTGCAGGAATTCTTAGAAGGGAAAGTGTTTTCACTAGAATCATATAAAGCATATGCAGATAGTTTTATGTGTACATTAATACCAGAATCATCATCTTCACATATTGAGTACACCCCAGGTGGTCTCATATATAAACCGGGTGGAAGTAATATGCAACATGTAACTTCAATTTCCTTTCTCCTCCTTGTTTATGCAACATATCTTTCAAGAACATCTCAAACGGTTAATTGTGGTAGTGTTTCCGTTGGTCCAACCTCTCTCCATCAACAAGCTAAAAAGCAGGTAATTTTTTTTCCGATATTAATTAGTGTTCGCTGCAAAACAGACAAGCTTTATTTACGCCCTTTTGTTACAGACTACACATACCGCACCTATTAGCCAATATTTGCTGTGGATGTTTCTTACTGGTAGTAAATGCAGACCAATAGCTAAAAACTTTGCGTGCACTCGCTACACATGTGTCTTTGTCAAGTGCCTCCTGCACACAAAATTTTCTAAAACTAGAAAGTGTCATTTTGCTATGGTACAACATATAATGGGAAAAATAAGCAATGAGGAAAGGGCATGCAAGTCTATATTGGTCCGCTCTCATCAAAAAAAAAAAAAAAAAGTCTATATTGGTCCTTCGAAAAAAACAGGCGTATTGTCTAAATAGATACTATCCAGAAAAGAAAAGAAAACGGGGGTCTAATCTAAATACTATTCTTTTCTTCATCAATTGGGAAACTGATTCAAGTATGGGTTGAGACTGAGTTGACTCGTTGGAGTTGTGCAGGTTGATTACATTTTAGGTGACAATCCAATGAAGATGTCATACATGGTGGGATATGGGAATAAATATCCACAACGCATTCATCATAGAGGCTCATCTTTGCCATCAATAAAGGATCATCCTCAATTTATTGCTTGCAAAGAAGGCTCTACTTACTACAATTCACAAAACCCTAATTCTAACATCTTAACCGGAGCCGTGGTTGGTGGACCGGGTAAAGATGACGTTTACACAGACGATCGTGTCGATTTTCGAACATCTGAACCGACAACTTATATCAACGCCCCATTAGTTGGTGTTTTGGCTTATTTTGTCGCTAACCCTAATTAAAACACGCATCAATTCGTGTTAAAAATGTTTGTTTGATTTGATGTGTACATAATAAAATCATATATATAGTTGTTATAAGAAGAGATATATAAAAGGAAGAAAAAAAACGCCTCTCATCTTATGGTAAAAAAGAGAAGGTAGAGGCTTGGGTATTACTACAACAGAAAGAGGATTTCTTGTTTTCATATATGGATGGGTTTGTACTTTTCACATTCTTGAAGTGTACTATTTTGTTTCTTGGTTGTGATTTTGAAGAAGTTGTATTTCAAGTTCTTGAAGTGTAATATGTTTGACATTACACTCAATATAAAATGTCTTGTTAGTTCTTAAGGTCACCAACTTCTTATTAGTATTATTTTCAAAATATTTCTCTAGACGCAATCCAAACTCATACGAAATCCAATGGTTAACTCGTACGAAATCCAATGGTTCTAATTTACAACTTTCATATATGTTAATTGGCTTCACACTATTTATGAAACAAACTTCTCCTAAAATAATGACAAAATTGTTGTTATAACATTATTTTTTTCTTATTATTTAAAAAGATGCAAAAGATCGATCATAATATCAGAAACTGAAAACAGATGATGATAACAGAGTTCTCCATGATACCATGATTGACATCGTGTGGAACAGGCCAAACGCATACCACGAAAGCAAAGCACATCTCATTACTTGAAGGCATGAGAATCGTTTACACAGATCCATGCAAAACAACCAAGCTTTTCGTAAAATAATACAAAGACAATTATAGTTTTAACGTTGAATGGAAAAAAATGTCATTCAGGGTACAACGGCCTTTAACTCAATAATAATGTATCTTATTTAAAATGTAAGAAGTTGCGTGTTTAATTCTTGTAAGTCGTCGTTCCTCCTTCTAAAGTATTTCACCTAATTTATATGTATAAATTAAAATAAAGAAGAATCATAAAATATGCTACAAAACTGTACCTACTCCACACCCCAAGAAAAATAAACTGCGCATCTAAAAGTAAAACCCATAAAAAATCATCAAAAAAGAGAAATAAAGTTGACTCGAAAGTAGAGTCCGTTGATCTCTTGCAGGTCTGGAGTAGGCTTTGACTTGTAACATCTTCTAGCGTTACTCCAAAATAAAGTGATATACATACATAGTTCATTTATCATTGCCAGTAATTTAGTGTTCTTTGTGATCCCCCATTTAAGATTCTTGCTCTTAGGCTTTGGAATAGCTATTAATATTTGATAGGGCAAATGAGATTTTGGGGGCTTCAAAATCCGATCCAATTTATCGTAATCGATTTATGTCAAATTTTATCCAAGACACATTAATTCGTTTTGTGAAATAAATCTCCGGTTTGGTGGTAACATGTGTGTCTCTTTTGAACTTTGATGCACATACAGAAAGAACGTGTAACAACATTTCTTTCCCCATAACATGCTAACAAATTTTCAAAATGATTTCAGTTATATTGATTTGACAAAGCAATTAGAAATTCAAAATATTAGACGATTTGAAATAAAAATCGAAGCTGTGTACGCGCTACTCAACTATATGCATGCTTAGAACTAAATGTACCTGATGAACCGTACTCATTTGATGTAAAAAGAATTGGAGACTTGATTCATACATTTAGATATTTTTGTCCTAAAGATAACAAAAAAGGAAGAGATTTGTTAGAGATAGTAATATGGTTTGAGTTAGAGAGAAGAGGGATTAGTGTAATGAGAGTGTAAGAATAAGTCGACCAGGGTTATAATGGTCTTTTCCTCTTTTTCATTTTCTGTTATGATGAGTGGGAAAGTTTGTTACTTGGATATTTCGTTTTCTCTCATTAGGCTTGTATATAAGGAGCAACTCCTTCTTTGATCATAATAATAAGAAACGACATCTTCTCTCTCTATCAATTTCTCACTTCTCACATGGTAACAGAGCTTCTAGGTTTTCAATTTGCTTCCGCATCTATAAACTAGAGAGAGAAACAATCGAATTAATGGCGTCGTCTTCGTCATCTTCACAACCTTTAACATTCAATATTACTAATTTCATCTTAATCAAACTCGATGAAAACAACTTTCTGGTTTGGCGTGATCAATTTGAATCTATTTTGATAAGTAATGATCTGATAGGATATGTTGATGGATCGATTTCACAACCTGAAACTTCTATTATCGATTCAGAAGGAAGAGAGATCATTAATCCAGCCTTTCAAACTTGGAGAAAATATGATCATTATGTCAAATCGTGCTTAAAAGCAACTTTCTCGGATTCAATTTCAGCTGATGTTCTAGGGCTTCCTACTTCACACAAGATCTGGAGCTATCTAAATGAGGTTTATGCTGAGGAGTTTGAAGCAAAACAGGATTTTCTTCGAAGGCAAATTCAGAATATTCAGAGAGGTAATGCTTCTATCAATGATTATCTTCGAAGAATTAAATCATTAGCTGATTCTTTAGCTTCTGTTAATGATAAAGTCTCTGAGAAAGAAATGATTCGTATTATTTTAGCTGGATTAGGCAAAAAGTTCAGTCAATTTGTTATAGCTATTGATAATAGAACAGATAGAATTCATCTTCCTGAATTAAGATCAAAGCTTCTTCATCATGAACAATGGCTTCTTTCTCAAGAAACTGTTGAACAAACAGCTTATTATGTTAATCAAAGTACAACACGAAATCAAAAACCTTTTAGACAAGGTTCATATCAATCCAAATCAAATCAGAAACACAAATCTGATTCTGTGCAGACGAAAAGTCTTAAAAATCAGAATGAGATTCAACAACAACCTATATCAAATTCACAACAACAACAGTCTAGACATCCACTTATGAATAAGAAGGCAGTAAATTTTGATTTCACTTCAATTCCTTGTGGTATTTGTCATAAATGGGGTCACATAGCAAGCAAGTGCAGATTCAGATATACACCATCAACACCTCTGAATTCTTCAAACTTTGCTGGCCTTCATATTGAAGATAATACCAATTCTTCCTTACCAAGTATGGAAGATAATGCAGAATCATCTCAAGAAGAGTGTAATGTTGCTATAGAAGAATGTCATATGGCTGCTACCACTGTTTCCTCTTCCAAAATCTGGCTTGCTGACTCAGGAGCTTCTAGCCATATGACAAATAATCCTCAGGTACTGACTCAAACCTCTCCTTATCTTGGTCATGAGTCAGTTATGGTAGGAAGTGGCTCTTCAATACCTATAGTGTGTACTGGTAATACAAAATTGAACACTTCAGCTCATGAATTTGACTTACAAAATATACTAGTGGTTCCTCATTTAAAGAAGAATCTACTATCTATTGCAAAATTCACTAAGGATAATGATTGTTCTGTTGAGTTTTTCCCTTGGGGATATAGTATCAAGGATCTTTTATCTAGGGATATTCTTACAGAAGGTCCAATGATCAATAATCTTTATCCTATTGAGTGCCAATCTGAAGATGTTCCATTGGGACTTAGTGCTATCTTAACAGCTTCTCCCTCCTTATGGCATAAGAGACTTGGCCACACTGCTAGAGGTGTCTTGGAGAAACTAAACTCAAAAGGGCTTATTCAATTAGACTCCACAGAATTTGTTAAAGTTTGTCACTCTTGTCAGCTAGGCAAGAGTAAGTGTCAGCCCTTCTCTCTATCCACTAGTAGTTCCTCCTTTCCACTTGAGATGATCCACTGTGATGTCTGGGGTCCAGCACCAGTTGAGACAGTTAATGGAACAAGATATTATATCCTATTTGTTGATGACTTTAGCAAGTATTTTTAGATCTATCCTATGAGGCAAAGATCAGAGAGTGTGGATTGCTTTAAGCAGTTCAAAATTACATATGAGAAACTCTTATCTACTTATATTAAGATGTTTCAAAGTGATGGGGCACCTGAACTCTCTAAAGGTGACTTCAAGAAATACTTGGATGAGAATGGGATTTTGTTAAGATGTTCTTGTCCCTATACCCCTCAGCAAAATGGTACTGCTGAGAGAAAGAACATACAGATTACTGAGGTTGGTAATACATTCTCATTTCAAGCTTCTCTTCCAAAATCATATTGGTTTGATGCTTTTGAGGCAGCTGCTTATGTGATCAATAGGCTACCTTCCAAGGTCCTTGATCAAAAGTCTCCTTATGAGGTACTTTTCTCTACTTATCCTGATTACTCTTTTCTAAAAGTATTTGGCTGCACCTGCTATCCTCATTTAGCATCAACTAGACAAGATAAACTATCTCCCAAATCTGTGAAATGTGTATTTTTGGGTTATAGCTTGATTCACAAAGGGTATAAGTGTCTTGATCCTTCTACTTCTAGAATCTATATTTCAAGACATGTGACATTTGATGAGGAGTCCTTTCCTTTTGCTGAGCAACTTGTTTCCAATCATTCTAAACAACCTTCTCTTAAGTCAACACAGGTTGTTTTACCTTTTATTACTACTGAGTTACCTACCTCATCTACTCCAATTCCTCAAAATCAGCCTCAGGGTCATTCTCCTCCACTTTTTTCAAACTCAGTACATCATATAGGTGAATGTAGCACCACTAATCCTTCTGCTATTGCTAACCCTGCTCCTATACATCCTATGACAACCAGGTCAAGGACTGGTGCTCTAAGGCGTAGAAACTTAGAAGATTTTGTCACATATCATTCTGTGTGTCATCCTTTGCCTCAGTGTTTTCTAGCTTTACTTGAAATACCCACAGACCCTACTTGCTTTACTCAAGCTTCAAAATCTCCTGAGTGGATGCAAGCAATGAAAGATGAGATTGAAGCTTTACATCATAATAACACTTGGTCTTTAGTTCCTAAGAAGGACTCTATGAACATCTTGGGTTGTAAGTGGGTTTTTAAGACAAAACTCAAGTCAGATGGTAGTATAGAAAGGTACAAGGCTCGACTTGTTGCCAAAGGGTTTCATCAACTGGATGGTCTTGACTATTCTGAAACCTTTAGCCCAGTTGTGAAATTTTCTACTGATGGGCCTAAAAATAGGTCTATTCCCGCAAGTATACGGGGTCAAGTTATAGTATTTATAATAAGATCGAGTATCGTCCCAAGGGATAAGTAGGTAACTTTAGATATTGACGGCGAGTTTAGCCTAATAATTAAATTGTCAATAGCTAACTTAGACTAACACACTCACACACCCCATTTCATAGATTTGATGATTGATATGTAAGAAATAAGAAAACGAATAAAACTAAATAAACTAACTAAGAGAGAGGTAAGAAGATATCTAAGGTTATAAAATCCACCGCATAATTTCACTTTATAAAACAAGCACTTAATTACTTAAATCTCTTTTGTATTTACTCGGGATCCAATATAATGAACTATTTAGATTCCGGATGATATTCTAGATAAAACAATTTTATAATTACTAATTCTAATTGTCTACCTTATAGAGATTCGGATTGCTAAACTATTATTCATCATCTAAAAAGCATACTCCATCTAACAACTTAACGAAAGTATGAAATATCTAATTATGAGGCATGAGTAATGGAAAGCAAATCCAATCCATATAGATAAACAATCAATAGACATTAAAGCACATCAAAGGATTTAATTAATCAAGAACAAGTATTATAAAGATCCAAAATGGGTTTCATTCACAACCTTAGATTGCTAAATTAACTATACATGAAATCTAGAATAACATTCATTGACATTGTAAAATAAATGAATACTAAGAAATTATGGAAAGAAATCACCAAGAATGCTCAAATTCCATATCCCCATGTATCTCCAATTTGTCCAAGATTTGCTCCATTTATGCTCAAGAATGTTACTCCAAGAAATCCAAGTAATAGCTATTTTATTGCACCCAAACAAGAAAAAGAAAGAGAAGGGAAGAAATTAGATCTAGAAAGAAGTTGGAAAGAAGAGATGAAGAGGGTAAAGATGATGGAAGAAAGAAGCAGAAGACTATTAATGGAAGAAAGAATAGTAGTAGAGAAGAAGATGGAAAAAGAATGGAAAAGAAATGGATTTAATATTAGAGAAGAAAGATTAGGTAAGAGGAAGTATTAGAGAAGAAGGAGTATGGAGAAATTAGAAGGTTAGAAGTAGAAAGAAAATGTAGAGAATAGATGAAGGTGGTAGAGAAAGTAGAAGAAAAGAATGGGGGATTAGGGTTAGAAGATAGAAAGAGAAGTGGCTTAGAAATTAGATAAGGAAGCCATTTGAGAGGGTTGTTGAAGTCTACGTCTAATGGAGGAGAAAGGGATTTATTTATAGGGTTAGGGTTTTGGTTTTGGTTGGGTTAAATGATAAAAAGGATGAAAAGAAGGGTTAGTTTTGGGAATTAAAGGGTTAAAACAACAAAACCCTAAAATAATGAATATACCCGGCGGCTAGGTTTGAAATCCGGATTGAGAGGGACACTTGTCAGCTGGAGAATGGGTAAGCAATCTGGTCGTTAACAGCTGGATCACGCGGCTAGTGTACATCGCGACCATGCAAAGATATGTGCGGAGGCCTTCAGCATCCGTTAGATTTAAAGACCTCGGATCTGGAGGTACGGGAGAGCGACACGCGTCCTGGACTACTCTAATATGCTGCTTCGGGCGACATGGGATAATTAATAAAGGACGGGACGGTCATCAGCCGTCAGATCTTGGATACGCGGCAACGGACGAACACGATTAAAACGTTGCTTCTGGGACTACGGGATTAAATTGCGTCGGATACACTGGATCAAGGTCATTGGGCCATTTCGCTGTTAAGCGGAAACACGGGAATTTGATGAAACGACCTCCGGAGCGCGCCACGTGTTCCTTGGTGTACCGCACGCCAAAATAATGCCCGACATTGTCCCGCTAGTCAACCTGATTTGACTCCATCTTTGACTTTGCCTAGTTCGCTCATCCGGACTCCGATTTAACTTCCGTTTTCTCCTACGGACTCGTCTCGACCTCTACTTTTCAACCACGCACTGACCTTAGCCAAATTACCATAATTTTCTTCACTCCAAATGACCAAAATACCCTTCATGCACCTTTTCCTCGTTTTTAACCGTTTTTCACACCTAACTCCACAAAAGACACCTAATCAAGAAAACCAACCATTTTATTACAATAAAGACTCGAAACAGACTAACTCGGCTAATTTAAACGACTTAGATGGGACATTTTCATGACCCATCATCTACCATTAGAGTTGTTCTCACCATTGCTGTCACAAATCAATGGTCTATCAAACATTTAGATGTATCAAATGCATTTTTGCATGGTGTGTTAGATGAGGATGTCTTTATGGTACAACCTCCTGGATTTGCAGATGCATCTAAGAAGGATTGGGTATGTCATCTCCACAAATCTTTATATGGCCTAAAGCAGGCTCCAAGAGCCTGGTACACAAGATTTGCTACTTTTTTGCTTGATTATGGATTTCAGAAGAGTGCCACAGACCACTCAATGTTTGTGTTTCAGGCCACAGGTGTTACTTTGGTATTACTTCTCTATGTAGATGATATAATCCTCACTGGATCATCTACTGAATTGATCAATTCTTTGATAATATCTCTACATAGTGAGTTTGCCATGAAAGATTTGGGAGCACTACATTACTTTCTAGGAATTGAGGTTACAGGAAGTTCCTCCTCTGAATTGTTACTTACTCAAAATAAGTATACTTTAGAACTTCTTCAGAAAGCTCAGCTTCTTGAGTCTAAACCAATTGCAACCCCAATTCCATTTGGGAAGAGACTCTCTCAGGCTGATGGTGTTCTTTTAGATGACCCTACTCATTATAGGAGTCTTGTGGGTGGTCTTCAGTACCTAACAATGACAAGACCTGATATAGCTTTTGGAGTGAACTATGTAGCCCAATTTTTGAAGGAACCAAGAGATGTTCATCTTCAAATGGTTAAACGAATTTTCAGATATATAAAAGGCTCTCTTGGTTCTGGCATTTCAGTCAAGTCAGGGGATATTACTTCTCTTACTGCTTATAGTGATTCAGATTGGGCAGGTTGCCCTGATTCAAGAAGATCTACATGTGGCTACTGTGTCTTTCTTGGTAATACATTGGTAGCCTGGTGTTCTAAGAAACAGCCTACTGTGGCTCGATCAAGCACAGAGGCTAAGTACAAGGCTCTAGCTGTGGCTACATCTGAGCTACTGTGGTTATCTTATGTTTTGGCTGAATTGGGCATTTCTGTTTCCAAACCATTTGTGCTGAAATGTGATAATTTAGGGGCTCGTCACTTAGCTACAAATCCAGTCTTTCATGCTCGCACAAAGCATGTGGAGATAGATTACCACTTTGTTAGAGATTTGGTTTCCTCTGGTGTTCTTCAACTTGATTTTGTTCCATCTCATCATCAAATTGCAGATGTGTTTACTAAGGGACTGTCTAACCCTCTGTTTCTCTCTCTCATTAACAACCTGATGAAGATTGCTCCTTCTTCAGCTTGAGGGGGAGTGTTAGAGATAGTAATATGGTTTGAGTTAGAGAGAAGAGGGATTAGTGTAATGAGAGTGTAAGAATAAGTCGACCAGGGTTATAATGGTCTTTTCCTCTTTTTCATTTTCTGCTATGATGAGTGGGAAAGTTTGTTAGTTGGATAACAAACTTTCTCTCTCTCTATAACTGTTTTCGTTTTCTCTCATTAGGCTTGTATATAAGGAGCAACTCCTTTTTTTATCATAATAATAAGAAACGACATCTTCTCTCTCTATCAATTTCTCACTTCTCACAAGATTGATCGTAGTTAGTACTTCCTATTCGTACTAGTTAGAATAATAATGGTTTGTTCAAACTCATAATCATGTTAGCAATGTAAGACGATACTAATTACTACTTTTAACGATTAACATGGTTTTAATAGAAGACCAGGAATCTCGTTGCCAAAATCAAACTTCACCTAGTAAGTAATTGAGAATTCTTAATGAGAATTCTTAAAATAGTTTGAAACTTCAAAATTTATATTACATTGGGATGTTTGAGTGAGACTTGAGCTGTTAGTTGCACCTTAACACCTCAAAATGCACCTAGTTGTTGAAGCGAACTATTTTATGGTTTATAGCCCTATTATGAATTTTCTATGGTGCCGAGGTGTTATAATCATTCTAATCCTTCCTCTACTCCAAAAAATGATAGACTTGGTGATACGTCTATTTTGTCATATAGTTTAGTTGGTAATTTGATTTGACCCATCGTACTATAATTTGAGAAAAATATGTAATGGATATAACATTATAAGGACATGTAGGATCTTATTAATTTAAAAAGAAAACTCGTTTTAAACATTCAAGGACAACCTAATGTCCTTCAACAATAAAAAAAAGGACAACCTAATCCCAATAATATATGATATATATATATATATATATATGTAAGTATTCCTTCTTAAGAGAATAATATTTTTAATGATAAAATTTTGTACCAAAAACAACCATTAGAGTACAATGCTAATGAGCTAGTAAATATCAATTATATACTAGTTATTTGATAATCTACTCGGTAAAATACCCAAGAATAAAATTAAAATGAGAAAGGAGCGCAAGGAAACATATGGAATTACAGAAATGAGTAAATCTCATACCGCTATGGAATTTATACTACACTTGTTAGGGCTACTGAGGGTTAAGAAACATATGGATTATGATCTTGTATTCACTATTGTCTTGAGGTTTTTTTCTTGATGCCTTGTTGTTAGAACTAGGGTTAAGAAGAAGAAGGAGAGTTACAAATTTAGGGTTCTGATGTTTCTCTTTGTATGGTCAAAGACCCAAGTCAAAGTGAATACAAGGAGTCCAGTTCAAAGCCAGCAACTCTTCTCTTATAGGCACCAGCAGTGTCCCTGGAACAATAAAACAGATTAGTTAGTTAGTTAGTTAATCTAACAAGTAATCTTCTCTTTTCTGTTATAATAACAGATTGTATCTACTCTCTCTCTACTTAGTATATAAGTTGTGTAATAATAGTTTTTCATTTAACATTGTACTATTACAATCAAGATTGAAATAAAATTAGGGTTGGAGAATTTTTTACATGGTATCAGTTAGGTTAAAGATCCAAAGCTAAGTTTTCTTCTCTCCAACTCAATAGCAATCATTCAACATCTCGCAAAATTCAACATGAAACAAAATCAAGTAAAATCAAGATCACAATCAAGTAAAATCAAAATCAAAATCAAGTAAACTCAGTGATCAAGAATCACTTACTGTTTTTCCGCACTCATCACCAACAATCTATTGGTTCTTCATCATTTCTTCATCCTTTCTTGATCATGACAACTCAAATTCAAGGTAATCTTCCTCCCATTTCCTCTGTCTTTAGCTTTATAACAGAGAAACTAGATGACAACAATTATTTAATGTGGAAAGACCAAGTTGAAACTCTACTTGGAACCTATGAACTATTAGGGTTCGTCACTGGCTCTATAGAAGAACCTCCCCAATTTCAGTTCATTCATAATGTAGAACAAGTAAACCCAGATTTCCAATTTTGGAGATCAAAAGAAAGTTTTGTTAAGTCATTTCTCAAAAGCATCTTATCAAAATTAGTGTGTTTTTTGATACATATGGTCTGAAATCAGCTAAAGATATATGGGATTACCTTGACCTAACAAATAATGCAGTACTTGAATCCAAGAAGGATCAACTTAGAAGAAAGCTGCATACTTTAAAGAAAGGAAATGCCTCTATAGCAGATTATTTGAGAGAAATCAAACAACTCTCAGATTCCTTGTTGTCTGTTCATGATAGAGTACATGAGTCTGACCTTGTTAGAATAACAATTCAAGATCTAACATCTGACTATGATCAGTTTACTATTGCCCTAAGAGCCGTTAATGAAGATTTGTCTTTAGCCCAACTCAAATCTAGGCTCATTCAACATGAACAATGGTTATCTAATAAGGAGACAGATAACGAGGTCTATTATGCCAACAGATCAAATTGGAAATCAGTTCAGAAATACAAACTTTCACCTTCTTCCTATAGAAATCACTCTCATTCTAAGAAGGAAGGTGTTGTTCCAAATAATCAAAGTGCTCAATATAAAAATCAGAGGGCATATGATTTTGATTTTTCCTCAATTCCATGTGGAATATACAAGAGATGGGGTCATTCAGCAGGAGTATGTTATTTCAGATACAAGCAGAATAAGTCACTAGCAGGTGTCAAATCAACTAAGTCTTATTCATATGAAGTAGAATGTAAAATGCAGGAATATATGAATATGCACAAAGTGATAATGAACAATTTCATGATTGTTATACTGCCATAGATATTCAAGAACAGGAGGATGTATATTTCGATTGTGCATCAAAAATGCTTCAAGATGATATTCCAAGTGAAGAATGGTATGAGCCACTTACGACGAGACTATATATATCCAGACATGCTATTTTTGATGAAGGAAACTATCCTTATGCCAACATCAGTAAAATACAGTCAAGTAGTGATCAGAATTCAAGGCCACACATTTCATTACCTTTGCCAACAGTCACCAACTCTTCAATCCTTAACACTGAACTGGGTACATCTAGTACTAATACTAGCTCACCAGCTAGTTCAGGTCTTAAAGGTTTGGCTTCTCATGAATTAGGGACGTCTAGTTTCCAAACCAGCTCACCAGCTAATTCACAGGTTCCAACACCTACTACAGAGATTGATCAAGTGGTAACTATAAGTAAGGATGGCATTATCAAAAGTAAGCAGTTACCTGCAGACTTTGTGGTCCTCTACTCCTCACCTCACAGCTTCAATATGGCATATCTATCAATTCTTCTCTTACCCACTCAACCATCAACATATAAAGAGGCAGAAATACATAACGAATGGTTTCATGCTATGAATGAAGAATATCAAGCACTTCAACAACACAAAACTTGCTCTCTTGCCCCTTACAATAATCAACTGAATATTTTGAGTTGTAAGTGGTGGTTATACAAGTTCAAACAGAAAATTGATGTTTCTTTACAAAGGTTCAAGGCAAATACAATAGGCCATTCATATGGCTTTCAGAAGGGTGAAATTGATCACTCAATGTTTGTGCATCACAGTAAGTCATATATGATGGTAATTCCACTCTATGTAGCTGATATTTTTATAACAAGGAGTCCTGCCCCTCTATTTTCTCAGCTCATTACTAATTTGAGCTCATTACGCGGCATAATTCATGCATAAGCTGTCAACAACACACATGATTATTATCAAGAAGACACTTCGCTATTTACAAAGGTATGTGGGTTCAGGAATTTCTTTTTTTATTTCGTGGATTTCTACGAAACAAGAAACTACAGCAAAATCGTAAAAAATAAGCTGAATCAAGCTTTATCAACAACAACAGAGTTGATTAGGTTATCTTACCTCATGAGTGAACTTCAGAGTCATCTTCAGCGGTCTTTTGTGCTAATCTCAGTGCTAAGCATCTTTAACAGTCTATTTTGCTTCGAACCCTATTTCTCATGAGAAAACGTAGCATCTAGTGGTCGATTTTCCACTGTGTCCTTGATTTGGTTCCAATTGGATTGGTAGACATTAAACATATCTCTACCACAGAGCAACTTGTAGATTTACTCAATAAGGAATTATCTCTTGATCTCGGAGACAAACTGATGGTTTCTCGGAGTCGTCACCATCGGTTTGAGGGGGGATGTTAGAACTAGGGTTAAGAAGAAGAAGGAGAGTTACAAATTTAGGGTGCTGATGTTTCTCTTTGTATGGTCAAAGGCCCAAGTCAAAGTGAATACAAGGAGTCCAGTTCAAAGCCAACAACTCAGCAACTCTTCTCTTATAGGCACCAACAGTGTCCCTGGAACAATAAAGCAGATTAGTTAGTTAGTTAATCTAACAAGTAATCTTCTCTTTTCTGTTATAATAACAGATTGTATCTACTCTCTCTCTACTTAATATATAAGTTGTGTAATAATAGTTTTTCATTTAACATTGTACTACTATTACAATCAAGATTGAAATAAAATTAGGGTTGGAGAATTTCTTACACTTGTTATTGTTTATGTCGGGCATATTATGGATTTGCTGGATGATTTGTCGTGGGTTGGGGTTCTGTTGTCGGAAGCAGTAGTTGCATCTGGAATCCCCCAGAACAAACCAGACCATACACCAACATTATGTGGTTTATATGGAAATCCAGATGCAACTACTGCGTCCGACAACAGAACCCAAACCCACAACAAATCATCCAGCAAATCCATAGTATGCCCGACATAAACAATAACAAGGGATCAAGGAAAAAACCTCAAAATAATAGCAAATGGACCCCCCAGAAGCACCGTACATAAAAATCAACACGAATGTCTCTTTTACTAATCTGACAAACATAGCAGGGATAGGATGTATAACGCATAATTCTCAAAATCAATTCATCAAAGCTATAGCCAAACCGATCAGAGGAAGAAACACGGAAGAATGTGAAGCAAAAACGATCATACGAGGTCTCACATGGGCATCGAAGCTTCAGATAGAATATATCCACATCGAAAGCGATAATAAGAATCTTATCGAACTTCTCAAGAACCCAAACAAAATTATTCAATGGAAAGCGAAGGTTTACATGAAAAAAAGCTCTAGATCAGATCACAATGTTCAAGAAGATCATCCTCACCTTTACCCCAAGGGAAGCAAATGGCAAAGCTATAAATTAGCCAAATGGGCTAGACGATGGAAAATAGTCAAGTCTGGGATGCCCAACCTTCTTTTTTGCAATTTCTTTGCTGTTAGTTTTTTTTTCTCTTTGTTGTTCTGTCAACAAAAACACTTGTTAGGGCTACTCAGAGCTTCTGAGGTTTAGAGCATCTTTAATGGAACACTCAAACTCTAGAACTCAGAGTGCCACTTAAGATTTATAGAGATTTTGTTAAAAAATCTTCTTTTAATGGGGCACTTTACTAGACATTCTATGATGATTTGGAACATTTATTAATTGAGACTCTCAAGAGAGTGTCTCCTTGAGACTATCTAAGTGTCACTTTAAAGTTCTAACCAATGTAAATCCTTGCTTTCTAACTATTTTTTTTATCTATTGAACTGAAGAATGGCACGTGCATTAAGTAGGGGTATTTTAGAGATCTCCATTGGAGACAAAAAAAAGTTTAGAGTGTCTTTATATTGACACTTAGGAAAGAGAATCTTCATTGACACTTGACAACTAGACTTTTAGAGTATTTCTTAGAGTGTCACGTTGGAGATGCTCTTAGTGTTACTCTATTGAATTTTGCACTATCCTTATCAAAATACACATTCAGCCTGCTAAAAGAAACTAGTATAGAAAAGAAATAGAAAGAGCACTGAAGCTTCAACTACCAAAATGAGAGCCAGTTAAATGAAACACTAAACCTTAGAACTCTGAATGTCACATAAGATATTTAAAATTATCTCTTAATAACTTTCTCCAATGCAAAATTCAGTTTCGATCTTAAAGACGATGTGACGGTAGTTAAATAGTGATACTCGAGATGATAGTATAGCGTGTAGCGTGTCTTCTTGAGAATCGACCTCCCCATCAAGTGGTTCGGCAAGTTCGGAAGCGAGTCCGTAGCTTGTTCAATTTACTTCTTTTTTTTAACCAAAAACAATATCAGAAAATGATTCTCTGAGGAAGTCCAAAAAATTTTCAGTCTTCTTTCGGTGTTTATGGTGATAGTATTGGTTGTAGTTTTATGGTGATTGTGGTGATGGTGATGGTGGTGGTACCAACGTAGAGGTTTAGTAATTGCGGTGGTGGTAGTGGAGGTACAAACGTAAAGGTTTAGTAATTGTGGTGGTGGTAAGTATATTGGTGATATGTTTAATTGTCCAAACTGTTTAGAAATAAAAACTATTGAACATGCTCTCTTGTACTGCCCCCTTGCGAAAAATATTTGGTTTCATTTTAATATTATCTCGACTAATATCCCCTCTCTATCTGAATGGATACTTTCGTGGCAGAATCCGAATCAACTTAGTTGTACCGCGGATAATATACATTTTGTTACAATTTTATGGCACATATGGAAAACTAGGTGTGATCACTGCTTTCAGCAAACCTTATACAATGTTAACAATATTTTAGATCTTATTAAAACTTTTCCCAGGATTAATCCTGCTCAGTTAAAGGCTCGACCTGCGACTGTAGCCAGATGGCAACCCCCTCCCCATCCTTTCATTAAAATAAACGTTGATGCATCTTTTGTGAAAGTTGAACAACTCATCGGTACCAGTTTCATAGTACATGACTCTCAATCGAAATTTGTATTTGCTAGCGTGCATACGGCTAGAGCCAGGAACAGTGAAGAAAGTGAGGCATTAGCCATTCTCAACAGTCTTATTTGGATAAAAGAAAATAACCACATGCAGGTCATAATTGAAAGCGACAACATCAACTTGATCAAACACCTTAACAACCCCAAGCATCAAGTGCAATGGCAATCTTTGGCGCATATTCGCAGTATAAGAAACATCAAACGTGATATCCAACAGGTTAAATTTAGTCACACAAATAGAAATGCAAATTCTCATGCGGATAAACTCGCTAAATGGGCTCGAAGGAAGAAGAGATAAAAAATGTGGAGTTGTATTCCCTATTTTCTTTTACATATGTATTGTAATGCCACTCTGAATGCTTAGTTCTTAATATATTTATCCTTAACAAAAAAAAAAAATGTTTTCTACCAATTGAGCTAAAATAGACTACTTGTTACTTTTGATATCTTTTTAATAAAAATAAAATAAAATGGTGCCCCTTTAATTCTTTCGTTCTAGTATTACTGTGAGGCCCTTTGTCTTAATCATCGCGTGTACAATTTATTACCTACTCATTTCTTATTACCTTGTAGATGTCATCAATTTAGATAGCACAATGACTCTTTCTCTATTTCAAAATTCTATTATATGATTAGGTGACTTAAACCTAACTAGTTTTTTATCTCTGCATGTAACATCTCAAGTTTTTAATGTTAGTTGAGGGACTATTTGACAGTTGGGTTAAGTCAAAACATGGGCTAAATCAGCAAACAGTTCAAACCGGGGGTATTTTGCAAACAGGCCAAAACTCGGACTAAACTGAAAGTTCATGAGAATGGATAAGAGAGAACAAAAAAATCAGATTTCTACCTTATCTCTGTTCGACCGGCTGAAGCTAGGGTTTTTGGCGAAAAATTTGATCACAAGTGTTTGGGGTGGAATTTCGAATGGGAATTGATGTTTTTGTCGAATTTCAAGCTTCAAGGGATGATTCAAGCTAGGTTTTGTGGATAATTTGGTGAGAAATTCATAGTATCTCTCTCTAGAATCTAATAATTCTGGTTGGAGTGTTAATGGAGCTTTTCTTTCTTCGAATTTTTGCAGAAGTTGAAAGGGTTTCATGTAAGAGAAACTAATATCAACTAAATTAAGGTAATCCCCTAACTTGATGATAGAAATGATTGTTCTTAATTTCTAGGGTTTGAAGTTTATGAAATTAGGGATTTTTGTATGATTCATGTAATTCAATGATTTATGTTGCTGGGAGTTATGTAATCTTGGGATTTAAATGACATTAGAGAGATTAATTGGGTTAAATTATCGACCGAACGACAATTGCGAAGGACTGTACAGTGCAGTCTGTTGTCGGATAATATGGGCCTTGTAGAGTGTTCGAACGGACTTTCTCGAAACACGAGAGCCGTAGCTTAGGATGTTAGCTTTCCGAAATGGTATGGAACAAGTCATTTGGATCTCGGACGAGGAAGTTATGGATGTTTTAGCGAGCAGCGTGCTATTCAGCAAACCCGAGAACTGCTCACTGTTTTACCGTGTTAGCTAGTCCTAGATGTTTCAAA